>JABXNX010001276.1:0-13175 GCA_014843695.1 Archivesica marissinica | reverse complement strand
CGGGGCATGGCTTATAATAATGCTGGGGGAAATGGTATCACTAAGCATGCTGGGGGAAATGGTATCACTAAGCATGCTGGGGGAAATGGTATCACTAAGCATGCTGGGAAAATGGTATCACTAAGCATGCTGGGGAAATGGTATCACTAAGCATGCTGGGGGAAATGGTATCACTAAGCATGCTGGGGGAAATGGTATCACTAAGCATGCTGGGGGAAATGGTATCACTAAGCATGCTGGGGGAAATGGTATCACTAAGCATGCTGGGGAAATGGTATCACTAAGCATGCTGGGGGAAATGGTATCACTAAGCATGCTGGGGGAAATGGTATCACTAAGCATGCTGGTGGAAATGGTATCACTAAGCATGCTGGGGGAAATGGTATCACTAAGCATGCTGGGAAAATGGTATCACTAAGCCTGCTGGGGAATATGGTATCACTAAGGATGCTGGGGGAAATGGTATCACTAAGCATGTTGGGACAAATGGTATCACTAAGCATGCTGGGAAAATGGTATCACTAAGCATGCTGGGGGAAATGGTATCACTAAGCATGCTGGGGGAAATGGTATCACTAAGCATGCTGGTGGAAATGGTATCACTAAGCATGCTGGGGGAAATGGTATCACTAAGCATGCTGGGGGAAATGGTATCACTAAGCATGCTGGGGGAAATGGTATCACTAAGCATGCTGGGGGAAATGGTATCACTAAGCATGCTGGGGGAAATGGTATCACTAAGCATGCTGGGGAATATGGTATCACTAAGCATGCTGGGGAATATGGTATCACTAAGCATGCTGGGGAAAATGGTATCACTAAGCATGCTGGGGGAAATGGTATCACTAAGCATGCTGGGGGAAATGGTATCACTAAGCATGCTGGGGGAAATGGTATCACTAAGCATGCTGGGGGAAATGGTATCACTAAGCATGCTGGGGGAAATGGTATCACTAAGCATGCTGGGGGAAATGGTATCAATAAGCATGCTGGGAAAAATAGTACCACTAAACATGCTGGGGGAAATGCATCACTAATCATGCTGGGGTAAATGGTATCACTAAGCATGCTGGGAAAAATGGTATCACTAAGCCTGCTGGGGAATATGGTATCACTAAGCCTGCTGGGGAATATGGTATCATTAAGGATGCTGGGGGAAATGGTATCACTAAGCATGTTGGGACAAATGGTATCACTAAGCGTGCTGGGGAAAATAGTATCACTAAGCATGCTGGGGGAAATAGTATCACTAAGCATGCTGGGGGAAATGGTATCACTAAGCATGCTGGTGGAAATGGTATCACTAAGCATGCTGGGGGAAATGGTATCACTAAGCATGCTCGGGGAAATGGTATCACTAAGCATGCTGGGGAAAATGGTATCACTAAGCATGCTGGGGGAAATGGTATCACTAAGCATGCAGGGGGAAATGGTATCACTAAGCATGCTGGGGAAAATGGTATCACTAAGCATGCTGGGTGAAATGGTATCACTAAGCATGCTGGGGTAAAAGTTATCACTAAGCATGCTGGAAAATGGTATCACTAAGCATGCTGGGGGAAATGGTATCACTCAGCATGCTGGGGGAAATGGTATCACTAAGCATGCTGGGGGAAATAGTATCAATAAGCATGCTGGGAAAAATGGTACCACTAAACATGCTGGGGGAAATGGCATTACTAATAATGCTGGGGTAAATGGTATCACTAAGCATGCTGGGGGAAATAGTATCACTAAGCATGCTGGTGGAAATGGTGTCACTAAGCATGCTGGGGAAAATGGTATCACTAAACATGCTGGTGGAAATGGTGTCACTAATCATGCTGGGGAAAATAGTATCACTAAGCATGCTGGTGGAAATGTTATCACTAAGCATGCTGGTGGAAATGGTATCACTAAGCATGCTGGTGGAAATGGTATCACTAAGCATGCTGGGGAAATGGTATCACTAAGCATGCTGGTGGAAATGGTATCACTAAGCATGCTGGGGGAAATGGTATCACTAAGCATGCTGGTGGAAATGGTGTCACTAAGCATGCTGGGGGAAATGTTATCACTAAGCATGCTGGGAAAATGGTATCACTAAGCCTGCTGGGGAATATGGTATCACTAAGGATGCTGGGGGAAATGGTATCACTAAGCATGTTGGGACAAATGGTATCACTAAGCATGCTGGGAAAATGGTATCACTAAGCATGCTGGGGTAAATGGTATCACTAAGCATGCTGGGGGAAATGGTATCAATAAGCATGCTGGTGGAAATTGTATCACTTAGCATGCTGGGGGAAATGGTATCACTAAGCATGCTCGGGGAAATTGTATCACTAAGCCTGCTGGGGGAAATGGTATCACTAAGCATGCTGGGGGAAATGGTATCACTAAGCATGCAGGGGGAAATGGTATCACTAAGCATGCTGGGGAATATGGTACCACTAAGCATGCTGGGGAATATGGTATCACTAAGCATGTTGGGGAAAATGGTTTCACTCAGCATGCTGGGAAAAATAGTATCACTAAGCATGCTGTGGGAAATGGTATCACTAAGCATGCTGGTGGAAATGGTATCACTAAGCATGCTGGGGGAAATGGTATCACTAAGCATGCTCGGGGAAATGGTATCACTAAGCATGCTGGGGGAAATAGTATCACTAAGCATGCTGGGGGAAATGGTATCACTAAGCATGCAGGGGGAAATGGTATCACTAAGCATGCTGGGGAAAATGGTGTCACTAAGCATGCTGGGGAAAATGGTATCACTAAGTATGCTGGTGTAAATGGTGTCACTAATCATGCTGGGGAAAATGGTATCACTAAGCATGCTGTTGGAAATGGTATCACTAAGCATGCTGTTGGAAATGGTATCATTAAACATGCTGGGGGAAATGGTATCACTAAGCATGCTGGTGGAAATGGTGTCACTAAGCATGCTGGGGAAAATGGTATCACTAAGCATGCTGGGAAAAATAGTATCACTAAGCCTGCTGGGGAATATGGTATCACTAAGCATGCTGGGGGAAATGGTATCACTAAGCATGTTGGGACAAATGGTATCACTAAGCATGCTGGGAAAAATGTTATCACTAAGCATGCTGGGGGAAATGGTATCACTAAGCATGCTGAGGGAAATGGTATCACTAAGCATGCTGGTGGAAATGGTATCACTAAGCAGTCTGGGGGAAATGGTATCACTAAGCATGCTCGGGGAAATGGTATAACTAAGCATGCTGGGGGAAATGGTATCACTAAGCATGCAGGGGGAAATGGTATCACTAAGCATGCGGGGAAAATGGTATCACTAAGCATGCTGGGGGAAATGGTATCACTAAGCATGCTTGGAAAAATGGTGTCACTAAGGATGCTTGGACAAATGGTATCACTAAGCATGTTTGGAAAAATGGTATCACTAAGAATGCTGGGGGAAATGGTATCACTAAGCATGCTGGGGAATATGGTACCACTAAACATGCTGGGGAATATGGTATCACTAAGCATGTTGGGGAAAATGGTTTCACTCAGCATGCTGGGAAAAATAGTATCACTAAGCATGCTGGGGGAAATGGCATCACTAAGCATGCTGGGGTAAATGGTATCACTAAGCATGCTGGGGGAAATGGTATCACTAAGCATGCTGGTGGAAATGGTGTCACTATGCATGCTGGGGAAAATGGTATCACTAAGTATGCTGGTGTAAATGGTGTCACTAATCATGCTGGGGAAAATGGTATCACTAAGCATGCTGTTGGAAATGGTGTCACTAAGCATGCTGGGGAAAATGGTATCACTAAGCATACTGGGAAAAATAGTATCACTAAGCCTGCTGGGGAATATGGTATCACTAAGGATGCTGGGGAAAATGGTATCACTAAGCATGTTGGGACAAATGGTATCACTAAGCATGCTGGGAAAAATGTTATCACTAAGCATGCTGGGGGAAATGGTATCACTAAGCATGCTGGTGGAAATGGTATCACTAAGCAGTCTGGGGGAAATAGTATCACTAAGCATGCTCGGGGAAATGGTATAACTAAGCATGCTGGGGAAATGGTATCACTAAGCATGCTGGGGGAAATGGTATCACTAAGCATGCAGGGGGAAATGGTATCACTAAGCATGCTGGGGAAAATGGTATCACTAAGCATGCTGGGGGAAATGGTATCACTAAGCATGCTTGGAAAAATGGTGTCACTAAGGATGCTTGGACAAATGGTATCACTAAGCATGTTTGGAAAAATGGTATCACTAAGAATGCTGGGGGAAATGGTATCACTAAGCATGCTGGGGAATATGGTACCACCAAACATGCTGGGGAATATGGTATCACTAAGCATGTTGGGGAAAATGGTTTCACTCAGCATGCTGGGAAAAATAGTATCACTAAGCATGCTGGGGGAAATGGTATCACTAAGCATGCTGGGAAAAATGGTATCACTAAGCATGACCGGGGAAATGGTGTCAGATAATATCATCCTTAGTAGAGTATATAATCAATCTGTAAGTGATATGAATAAGGGTGCTAAAAACTGGGTATCACAACTTAAAGAGATGCTATGTAATTATGGCTTTGCAAATATTTGGGAAGATCCATACTATGTAAATGTTAATACTTTTATATGTTTGTTTAAGCAACGGATTATTGATTGCTTTATACAAGGGTGGTTTGGTAGTAAAGACACAAGTGGTGTGCTTGTATTGTATAATAGTTGTAAATTGCGTTTTGAATACGAAACCTATCTCGATAATATTCCATATAATTTACGATACTTAATAACTAGGTTAAGAATTTCAGCTCATTCATTACGAATTCATACAGGTAGATATGGCCAAACTAAAATACCACAAACCGAACGGTTTTGCTCATGCTGTAAATCGAGAGATTTGGAAGATGAATATCATTTCTTACTTGTTTGTAAATGCTATATGCATTTGCGAATCAAATTTATTAAAAAATACTACTTTGTTAGACCAAATATGGCAAAGTGTATTGAATTGTTACAATCAAACAATAGAACTATATTATTGAATTTAGCATTGTACTACAAAAAAGCTGTTGCTATAAGAACTTCGATATTAAATATCATAGTACATTAACCTCTATAATAGGTTATTAAATACAGTATACTATTGTTGTTGATCAAGTTGTATATAGTTGTACGTAGAATAAGCGGTAAGCAACATTCAATATACTTACCTTGTTTCCCAGAATAAACAAGTATACATGCACATGTATATTTGCATACATACAAAATAAGTAATTTGTAATATTAAAGTTTATCCTCTCTAAAAACAAATATATATCTATTCTAAAATTTCTACTCAATACATGTATAATTAGCTTGTATGACATTGATCACGTGTAAATAGTATGTATAATATGTATATAATTATGACTATGTACTATATGTATACGTCTAAATGAATAAACTAAAACTGTAATAGTAGTGTGAAATAGACTTGTATTAATTAAGGTAATGGTGTGCATGCACAGGACATGCTTCACTGAACATATTAAACCAGAAAAGATAATTATGCAATACTATGTAATCTTAGTGTGAAATAGACTTGTATTAATTAAGGTAATGGTGTGCATGCACAGGACATGCTTCACTGAACATATTAAACCAGAAAAGATAAGTATGTAATACTATGTAATCTTAGTGTTATGTTATGTTATATTTCGGGTTTTACGCCTGCATCAGCACCAGTTTGGGCTATATCGCCGGCGGGCAGTTTACCTAACAACACCTTTCCTGGGCAGGCTCCAACGGTTAACCAGTACTTGGGTGCACCAACCTCCGTAAGAAACTGCCAACTTTTGTAATCTTAGTGTGAAATAGACTTGTATTAAGTTAAAATCACTGTAATAGTGTGCTAATATGCATGCATGCATGCACAGGAAATGTTTCACTGAACATATTAAACCAGAATATATAAATATTATAGTGGAAATCGTAAAACCTATAACCGAGTTGTCTCCCTTACACAATAAGCTTGCATAGTATAGATATATAGATATATTTGTTTGTGTTTTAAGTTTATTTATCGTCGCTACCGATTGCCCATATGAGCGACGCCCCCTGAAGAGATTATAGTCATTTTAGTTTTTGGAGGATAGTGCAATGATACAGACAGAGACCAATTCCAGAGTCTCGTCTGGATCTTTTACATGCACGGTGTAAAACACCGACACGAGACCTCGGTTTAACGTCCCATCTGAAAGACTGTTCATTTTATTAGGGTCAGATGTGGATCGAACCTGCGATCCATGGATTACCAGTCCAGCGTGTTACCACTGGACTTCAGATCCGTCTGTTAGGTATATTTTATTATTGTCAGACGGGGATCGAACCTGCGATCCTTGGATTACCAGTCCAGCGTGCTACCACTGGAATACAGATACGTCTGTTAGATATATTTTATTAGGGTCAGATGGGTATCGAACCCGTGATCCATGGATTACCAGTCCAGCGTGTTACCACTGGACTACAGATACGTCTGTTAGATATATTTTATTAGGGTCAGATGGGTATCGAACCCGTGATCCATGGATTACCAGTCCAGCGTGTTACCACTGGACTACAGATCCGTCTGTTAGAGATATTTTATTAGGGTCAGACTGGGGATCGAAGCTGCGATCCCTGGATTACCAGTCCAGCGTGTTACCACTGGAATACAGATCCGTCTGTTAGATATATTTTATTAGGGTCAGACCGGGGATGGAACCTGCGTTCCCTGGATTACCTGGATTATGAGTGTGGCCTTTACCTAGCAAAGTCCATCAACTATCCAAGAGAGATAAATCTCTCAGTTGGGAGAGCGGTACTAGATACTAGAATAGACCAGTTAGTGTGTGTTTTACGTTTATTTATCGTCACTACCGGTTGCCCATATGAGCGGCGCCTCCTCAAGAGATTAGTCATTTTAGATGTTGGAGGATAGTGCAATGATACAGACAGAGACCCATTCCAGAGTCTCCTCTGGTTCTTTTACGTGCACGGTGTAAAGCACCGACATGAGACCTCGGTTTAACGTCCCATCTGAAAGACTGTTAATTTTATTAGGGTCAGACGGGGGATCGAACCTGCGATCCCTGGATTACCAGTCCATTGTTTTACCACTGGGCTACAGATCCGTCCGTGAATATTATATCATTCAAAATGGCAGCCACAGTAGGTATGATGACGTCACACGGGAACTATGTATTTTGGAAGTTATTTATAGATAAGATAGAGGAATCTCTCAGTTGGGAGAGCGGTACTAGCTACTAGAATAGATCAGTCAGTGTAAACGTGGGGGATTATATAATTCATGAACTTATTAAACGTGTAGTGTTTGAAATTGAGCTGCAGTGTTTGTCACTATTTGCACGGTGTAAGGCACCAGCACGAGACCTCGGTTTAAAGTCCCATCTGAAAGACTGTTAATTGTATTATGAGCAGATGGGGAATCGAACCTGCGATCCCTGGATTCCCAGTCCACCATGCTAACCACTGGACTGCAGATTCATAGGAATCAGTAACGCAATAATACAGTGACTATCTCCCCTATCGCATTTATATGCAACATATATTATATCAGCATTTCATTTTTAGTCCAAATCCAATATTAAATAATTCACGAATCAAAACAGAACTGATAATGTGTTAGTGCGAAATACCTCAACTATTGAATCGTTGCAACGAACTACTTTATTTCCACGAACTACTTTATTGTCACGGGCGTTGCGTGTTTCCCGTGCTTCTATCGAGCTTTTATTATTAAAGGTATATTCCCAATATTGTACACTTTTCTGCGGCTTTGTTTATTTTCAATGTTTCGCTCGAAAGTTGCAAAAATCAAATCTATAGTATTGCGTGCGTGTGTGTTTTAAGTTTATTTATCGTCGCTACCTGTTGCCAATATGAGCGACGCCTCCTGAAGAGATTAGTTATTTTAGATTTTGGAGGATAGTGCATGATACACAAAGAGACCCATTCCAGGATCTCCTCTGGTTCGTTTACGTGCACGGTGTAAAGCACCGACACGAGACCTCGGTTTAACGTCCCATCTGAAAGACTGTTAATTTTATTAGGGTCAGACGGGGGATCGAACCTGCGATTGCAAGATTAAATTTATGATTTCATGATTCAAGCACGTGGCGCACGTGAAAAAGTCGAACACCGTGCATATGTACATGAATATGTTCGATAACGTTTTTACAACTTGAAAAACACATAACATGGCCAGAATGACCATACAAGAGCATGGCCGCGCTGTTGGGATGATTGCAGCAGGCACCAGTATTCGGCAGGTAAGATACCGAACATGTAATTAATGACTTATTTGCATAAAAACATATTATATCTATCTAAAAACATGTTTTCATAACAAAACTAACATGATTCATTATTATTTCAGGTGGAACGAATGTTCAACAGACGAATGTTTACCATACAGAGCCTATGGGGGAAATTTACCGCTACCGGAAGTGTGAACGACCGCCGACAGCACCCAAAACGCAGGGTAACAACAAGACGACAGGACAGGTACATAACTCAGTCATTTACGAGATCGTTTTACCTCCTCCACCGGGACTGCAAGGCAAATTATGGGCTCACATGGACGTAATATCGCCCCACAGACAGTGAGAAATAAATACCAATACGACCAATAAAGGGTGTAACTCTTACCCTAAGATACCGCCAAGCACGCCTACGCTGGGCTAGACAGCATTTTCGGTTTACCCGTGCAGACTGGGCCAATGTTTTGTTCGTCGACGAACAAGGAGGCCACACCAGATATTAACATGGTGTGACTTTTTGATTGGAGGGTGACTACATTTAAATCGTTGTTATGTTTGAACCATTTTTTAGATTGCTATAATTTTTTCAGAAAACGTGCATAATGAAATGCTTTATAAAATATCATAATGATTTATATTGTTGTCTTATCCGTTTTCCAGAAATATGAATAAAACCTAGGTGACCAATTAGAAATTTTGCTCAGTGTATGTACTATATGTAATACATTGATCACGTGTAAATAGTATGTATTATAAGTATATAATTATGACTATGTACTATATGTAATACATTGATCACGTGTAAATAGTATGCATAATATGTATATAATTATGACTATGTACTATATGTAATACATTGATCACGTGTAAATAGTATGTATAATATTTTATATAATTATGACTATGTACTATATGTAATACATTGATCACGTGTAAATAGTATGTATAATATGTATATAATTATGACTATGTACTATATGTAATACATTGATCACGTGTAAATAGTATGTATAATATGTATATAGTTATGACTATGTACTATGTACATGCGTCTAAATAAATAACTACTGTATACTGTATAATGACGCAATGATTCACAACACTATACTACACCGTCCTGGCCACCCAGGAAGACAAACCACCAAAGACAACCAAACACAATATTGAGTGCTACTAATATAATTTAATTATCATATATGTTTATCATTGTTATTATATCTCAATGTTTTCTGCTGAAAACCCTAACATGTATTTAGGAATTAATTTAAGTAGCTTGGTGAATAACGTTGTATTATATGATTAACCGATCAGCCGAAGCATTTTTAATTATGTCTGTCACACAGTAAACGGTGTAAAAGTCAAAGCCTGAGCTTTGTGTAACTGACCATAAGCCTGCTACCACCTCCCCTAACAATATTTCTTATTTAAGTTTATTTAACGTCGCTACCGGTTTCCCATTTGAGCGACGGGCAGTTTACCTAACAACACCTTTCCTAGGCAGGCTCCAGCGGTTAACCAGTACTTGAGTGCACCAACCTCCGTAAGAAACTGCCAACTTTTTCATATAAATGAGACACGGTCTGAGCGGGGCTCGAACCCGTGACCATCATCGATGATAGGTTACAGTGGTATACAAGTCAGCGACCTTAACCATTCGACCACGGAGGCGGTCTTCCCCCCCAACAACATGTATTTAGGAATTAATTTAAGTAGCTTGGTGAATAAAGTATTATATGAGTAACCCAACAGCCGAAGCATTTTTAATTATGTCACACACAGTGAACTGTGTAAAAGTCAAATTCTGAGCTTTGTGTAACTGACCATAAGCTAACTACCACATCCCCTAACAACCCGCATATCTCAAGTTATATAGGACAAAGTCATGGACAGTTCGTGCTAACAACGCGGAGTTAATCTACTTATTGTAAACCATTGGATAAAATTAATAGACCAGTCCATTGCATGAAAAATACCCCTATGCTATATGTTAAGATAAACTTGTTCAAAAATATCCTTGACCAATGAAAATACCCGTTACAGAATATGTTCGTTAACTGCTCAAAAATGGCGACTGTCTAAGCAATCAAATATAGAAAATCACAACCTTAATATGAAACTGTAAATTAAATTCCCGTCCTGTTACATTACTCCTTCCTAAATAAAAACTATAGATATATATGGAACACGTGTATGCATAGTTTAAGCAATAGGCGCTTTCGCTTCAGATGCGAAAGGTCCGGAGTTCGAACCCCGCTGGAGCCGTTACGATTGTGCCCATGGGCAAGGCATTTAATTTCCACGTTGCCTCTTCTCTCCCCCCGTCTCGAGAGTGATTAATATAAAGTGTAAGAACTTGTTTCGCAATCGAGCTAAAATAAATGTGTATAAACTAACATCTTAGGAATTTGGGATTTCAAATCAACTACATGATAGATGTCAGTGTCGGAACATTAAAAATTGTTATACAAATTTATTTTAGCTCGATTGCGAAACAAGTTATTTCAACTTATATAAATCACTCTCGAGACCTCATTCCTGATGGAATATATCGCCACGAGGGAGAGAGAAGAGGCAACGTGGAATCTAAATGCCTTGCCTAAGGGCACAATCGTAAGGGCTCCAGTGGGGCTCGAACTCCGGACCTTTCGCACCTGAAGCGAACGCGCATCCACTGCGCTATCACGACTGCATGTCGTGTCGGAACGTTGTGTGCAGCCTGTTAGCATATGGAAATCATAATACTAGTATGTATGCCAAGAGCGTGGCTGATGTATGAAGTCATTTTCAAACATAATGTATTTAATAAGAAAATACATCATGACTGATAGACATAGATGCTTATCAACAATCAACACGCTGGACTGGTAATCCAGGGGTCGCATGTTCGATCCCATTCTGACCCTAATACATTTAACAGTCTTAAGATGGGACGATAAACCGAGGTCTCGTGTCGGTGCTGTACGCCGTGCACGTATAAGAAACATAGGATACTCTGGAATGGGTCTCTTGTCTGTATCATTGCACTACCCTCCAACAATCTAGAATGACTGATCTCTTCAGGAGGCGTCGCTCATATGGGCAACCGGTAGCGACGATGAATAAATCTAAAACACACATAAAGGACGTATATATATAAAATTTTATTTATCCTATCTTCTGACAAGAATGAAGTTTTAGAAAGGAGATTACAGAATACGCATGACCTGAACTGCGTCATATCATCTTTGAACATATGACGTCATACACCCAGCGTTATGACGTCACGACATGTTTATTACGCACTGACTAATAAAGAAATGTTTATTAGGCAGGCAGATTTTGGTCATTATTATGCATGGAGGTAGGAGAAATAGTGGCATTGTGTTTATGAGTATCAGTAGTGCTGTAATTCAGCAGATGTAAGGTTTAGTAATTCGTATGATATTTCGTTTGCAGAAAGTTGTGAGGAATTTAACAGAGTTGAAAGTGGTCGAGTTTGAGGAATGCAACATGCTACTGTCTGTCGGCGTAGCAGCTCTCGCGACAAACTGTCGTAAATGTCGGAGCGTAAATCTCAGAGGTATGTTCTATTGAGGAATGCTACAGGCAGCCATTATAGCAGCTCTCGCGACAAACTGTTGTAAATGTCGAAACGTAAATCTCAGAGGTAAGTTCTATTTGGGATTGCTACTAGCTGCCGGCGTAGCAGCTCTCGCGACAAACTGTCTTAAATGTCGGAGCGTAAATCTAAGAGGTAGGTTATATTGGGGAAAGCTACAGGCTGCCATTGTAGCAGCCCTCGGGACAAAATGTCGGAACATAAATCTCAGAAAGAGGTTATATTGGGGAAAGCTACAGGCTGCCATTGTAGCAGCCCTCGGACCAAACTGTCGTAAATTAGGCATGTAGTTTTCTATCATTATTACGCATGCTGCTAGGATACACATACACCATAATGTCATTCACGAATGTCATAGACCCACCCATAGGCTAAACACATTATTATCAACTTTACCCAGAACATAATTACTGTATTCATACCGATATTAATGCAAATTGTATTAGGCATGTAGTTTTCTATCATTATTACGCATGCAGGTAGGATAAACATACACCATAATGTCACTCACGAATATCATAGACCCACCCATAGGCTAAACACATTAGTATCAACTTTACCCAGAACATAATTACTGTATTCATAATGATATGAACGCAAATTGTTTGCAAGATTTCCTTGAATGATTTTCCGCCTTTGAAGGTATTCTTTAAGAACAATTGATTAATAATAACGCATGTAAAGATAAATGTATACCAACGTTCAGCATAGCGTTCATTTAGTTCCAAGAAAATACAATTCAATAGATAATAGTTGTAAATTCCAAGAATCAGATAACAGAGAAATACAAATATTGAAATAAGCTTTCTTCTTCGCAACAATCCAAATGGATTAATGATGCACTTTGCAAAGACATCCAAAACTGATTCTCCATTCCATTCTCTGATACTCAAACCACCTGGTAGTAAAGTATCTGTGTCACGTTCCTGCTTAATAAGTCCATCATTGCGCCATTCCACATCTGCATCTGTAGACCCAGCTACATTGCTACCAATCAATGTCCTACATTTGAGAAAGGCAACCATTGTCAAATTCAATGGGAATTCTGATGAATTATTCTGCTTGTTCTTTACTGTCACATCAATGAGGCATTCCGGACATTTGACCGTTGTTTCCATGCTACTGACGTAACTACTACGCTGCCGGATGTGTGTAGAGAGACACTTCTCGCAGAATGTGTGCTGACATGGCAACTGGCGCGGTGTCTCGAACAATTCATGGCATAAGGAACATGTCATTACGACTTCCAGTTTGTCCATCTTATTATCTTATCTCTGTAACAGATAATTATGTATGTAT
>JABXNX010001275.1:0-13178 GCA_014843695.1 Archivesica marissinica | reverse complement strand
TGTACTGTAGATAGATGTAATATAGCATGTATTGTAGATAGATGTAAGATAACATGTACTGTAGATAGATGTAAGATAACATGTACTGTAGATAGATGTAAGATAGCATGTACTGTAGATAGATGTAAGATAACATGTACTGTAGATAGCATGTACTGTAGATAACATGTACTGTAGATATATGTAAGATAACATGTACTGTAGATATATGTAAGATAACATGTACAGTAGATAGATGTAAGATAACATGTACTGTAGATAGATGTAATATAACATGTACTGTAGATAGATGTAAGATAGCATGTACTGTAGATATCATGTACTGTAGATAGATGTAAGATAGCATGTACTGTAGATATATGTAAGATAACATGTACTGTAGATAGCATGTACTGTAGATAACATGTACTGTAGATAATGTAAGATAGCATGTACTGTAGATAGATGTAAGATAGCATGTACTGTAGATAACATGTACTGTAGATAAATAGCATGTACTGTAGATAGATGTAAGATAGCATGTACTGTAGATATATGTAAGATAACATGTACTGTAGATAGATGTAAGATAACATGTACTGTAGATAACATGTACTGTAGATAGATGTAAGATAACATGTACTGTAGATAGATGTAAGATAGCATGTACTGTAGATAGATGTAAGATAACATGTACTGTAGATAGATGTAAGATAACATGTACTGTAGATAGATGTAAGATAGCATGTACTGTAGATAGCATGTACTGTAGATAGATGTAAGATAACATGTACTGAAAATAGATGTAAGATAACATGTACTGTAGATAATGTAAGATAACATGTACTGTAGATAGATGTAAGATAACATGTACTGTAGATAATGTAAGATAGCATGTACTGTAGATATCATGTACTGTAGATAGATGTAAGATAACATGTACTGTAGATAGATGTAAGATAGCATGTACTGTAGATATATGTAAGATAACATGTACTGTAGATAGCATGTACTGTAGATAACATGTACTGTAGATAGATGTAAGATAGCATGTACTGTAGATAGATGTAAGATAGCATGTACTGTAGATAGCATGTACTGTAGATAGATGTAAGATAGCATGTACTGTAGATAGATGTAAGATAACATGTACTGTAGATAGATGTAAGATAACATGTACTGTAGATAGATGTCATGTACTGTAGAAAGCATGTACTGTAGATAGATGTAAGATAACATGTACTGTAGATAGATGTAAGATAACATGTACTGTAGATAGATGTAAGATAGCATGTACTGTAGATAGATGTAAGATAGCATGTACTGTAGATAGATGTAAGATAACATGTACTGTAGATAGATGTAAGATAGCATGTACTGTAGATAACATGTACTGTAGATAGATGTAAGATAGCATGTACTGTAGATAGATGTAAGATAACATGTAATGTAGATAACATGTACTGTAGATAGATGTAAGATAACATGTACTGTAGATAGATGTAAGATAGCATGTACTGTAGATAGATGTAAGATAGCATGTACTGTAGATAGATGTAAGATAGCATGTACTGTAGATAGATGTAAGATAGCATGTACTGTAGATAGCATGTACAGATAGATGTAAGATAGCATGTACTGTAGATAGCATGTACTGTAGATAGATGTAAGATAACATGTACTGTAGATAGATGTAAGATAGCATGTACTGTAGATAGCATGTACTGTAGATAGATGTAAGATAACATGTACTGTAGATAGATGTAAGATAACATGTACTGTAATAATGTAGATAGCATGTACTGTATATAGATGTAAGATAACATGTACTGTAGATAGATGTAAGATAACATGTACTGTAGATAGATGTAAGATAACATGTACTGTAGATAGATGTAAGATAACATGTACTGTAGATAACATGTAATGTAGATACATGTATGTAGATAACATGTACTGTAGATAGATGTAAGATAACATGTACTGTAGATAACATGTACTGTAGATAACATGTACTGTAGATAACATGTACTGTAGATAGATGTAAGATAACATGTACTGTAGATAACATGTACTGTAGATAACATGTACTGTATATAACATGTACTGTAGATATATGTAAGATAGCATGTACTGTAGATATATGTAAGATAGCATGTACGGTAGATATATGTAAGATAACATGTACTGTAGATATATGTAAGATAGCATGTACTGTAGATAGATGTAAGATAACATGTACTGTAGATAGATGTAAGATAGCATGTACTGTAGATAGATGTAAGATAGCATGTACTGTAGATAACATGTACTGTAGATAGATGTAAGATAGCATGTACTGTAGATAACATGTACTGTAGATAGATGTAAGATAGCATGTACTGTAGATAGATGTAAGATAACATGTACTGTAGATAGATGTAAGATAGCATGTACTGTAGATAGATGTAAGATAACATGTACTGTAGATAGATGTAAGATAGCATGTACTGTAGATAGCATGTACTGTAGATATATGTAAGATAACATGTACTGTAGATAGATGTAAGATAACATGTACTGTAGATAGATGTAAGATAGCATGTACTGTAGATAGATGTAAGATAACATGTACTGTAGATAGATGTAAGATAGCATGTACTGTAGATAACATGTACTGTAGATAGATGTAAGATAGCATGTACTGTAGATAACATGTACTGTAGATAGATGTAAGATAACATGTACTGTAGATAGATGTAAGATAACATGTACTGTAGATAGATGTAAGATACATGTACTGTAGATAGATGTAAGATAGCATGTACTGTAGATATCATGTACTGTAGATAGATGTAAGATAACATGTACTGTAGATAGATGTAAGATAACATGTACTGTAGATAGATGTAAGATAACATGTACTGTAGATAGCATGTACTGTAGATAACATGTACTGTAGATATATGTAAGATAGCATGTACTGTAGATAGATGTAAGATAACATGTACTGTAGATAACATGTACTGTAGATAGATGTAATATAGCATGTACTGTAGATAGATGTAAGATAACATGTACTGTAGATAGATGTAAGATAGCATGTACTGTAGATAGATGTAAGATAACATGTACTGTAGATAGCATGTACTGTAGATAACATGTACTGTAGATAGATGTAAGATAGCATGTACTGTAGATAGATGTAAGATAACATGTACTGTAGATAGATGTAAGATAACATGTACCGTAGATAGCATGTACTGTAGATAACATGTACCGTAGAGAGCATGTACTGTAGATAGATGTAAGATAACATGTACTGTAGATAGATGTAAGATAGTATGTAATAGCATGTACTGTAGATAGATGTAAGATAGCATGTACTGTAGATAGATGTAAGATAGCATGTACTGTAGATAGATGTAAAATAACATGTACTGTAGATAGATGTAAGATAACATGTACTGTAGATAGATGTAAGATAACATGTACTGTAGATAACATGTACTGTATATAACATGTACTGTAGATAGATGTAAGATAACATGTACTGTAGATAGATGTAAGATAACATGTACTGTAGATAGATGTAAGATAACATGTACTGTAGATAGATGTAAGATAGCATGTACTGTAGATAGATGTAAGATAACATGTACTGTAGATATATGTAAGATAACATGTACTGTAGATAGATGTAAGATAACATGTACTGTAGATAGATGTAAGATAGCATGTACTGTAGATAGATGTAAGATAGCATGTACTGTAGATAGATGTAAGATAGCATGTACTGTAGATATATGTAAGATAGCATGTACTGTAGATAGATGTAAGATAGCATGTACTGTAGATAGCATGTACTGTAGATAGATGTAAGATAACATGTACTGTAGATAGATGTAAGATAACATGTACTGTAGATAGCATGTACTGTAGATAGATGTAAGATAGCATGTACTGTAGATAGATGTAAGATAGCATGTACTGTAGATATATGTAAGATAGCATGTACTGTAGATAGATGTAAGATAGCATGTACTGTAGATATATGTAAGATAGCATGTACTGTAGATAACATGTACTGTAGATAGCATGTACTGTAGATAGATGTAAGATAGCATGTACTGTAGATAGCATGTACTGTAGATATATGTAAGATAGCATGTACTGTAGATAGCATGTACTGTAGATAGATGTAAAATAGCATGTACTGTAGATATATGTAAGATAACATGTACTGTAGATATATGTAAGATAACATGTACTGTAGATAGATGTAAGATAACATGTACTGTAGATAGCATGTACTGTAGATAACATGTACTGTAGATATATGTAAGATAGCATGTACTGTAGATAGATGTAAGATAGCATGTACTGTAGATAGATGTAAGATAGCATGTACTGTAGATAGATGTAAGATAGCATGTACTGTAGATAGATGTAAGATAACATGTACTGTAGATAGATGTAAGATAGCATGTACTGTAGATAGATGTAAGATAGCATGTACTGTAGATAGATGTAAGATAACATGTACTGTAGATATATGTAAATAGCATGTACTGTAGATAACATGTACTGTAGATAGATGTAAGATAGCATGTACTGTAGATAGCATGTACTGTAGATAGATGTAAGATAACATGTACTGTAGATAGATGTAAGATAACATGTACTGTAGATAGATGTAAGATAACATGTACTGTAATAGATGTAGATAGCATGTACTGTAGATAGATGTAAGATAACATGTACTGTAGATAGATGTAAGATAACATGTACTGTAGATAGATGTAAGATAACATGTACTGTAGATAACATGTACTGTAGATAACATGTACTGTAGATAGTGTAAGATAACATGTACTGTAGATAACATGTACTGTAGATAACATGTACTGTAATAACATGTACTGTAGATATATGTAAGATAGCATGTACTGTAGATATATGTAAGATAGCATGTACTGTAGATATATGTAAGATAACATGTACTGTAGATATATGTAAGATAGCATGTACTGTAGATAGATGTAAGATAACATGTACTGTAGATAGATGTAAGATAGCATGTACTGTAGATAGATGTAAGATAGATGTAAGATAACATGTACTGTAGATAGATGTAAGATAGCATGTACTGTAGATAACATGTACTGTAGATAGATGTAAGATAGCATGTACTGTAGATAGATGTAAGATAACATGTACTGTAGATAGATGTAAGATAGCATGTACTGTAGATAGATGTAAGATAACATGTACTGTAGATAGATGTAAGATAACATGTACTGTAGATAGCATGTACTGTAATAATGTAAGATAACATGTACTGTAGATAGATGTAAGATAGCATGTACTGTAGATAGATGTAAGATAGCATGTACTGTAGATAGATGTAAGATAACATGTACTGTAGATAGATGTAAGATAGCATGTACTGTAGATAACATGTACTGTAGATAGATGTAAGATAGCATGTACTGTAGTAACATGTACTGTAGATAGATGTAAGATAACATGTACTGTAGATAGATGTAAGATAACATGTACTGTAGATAGATGTAAGATAACATGTACTGTAGATAGATGTAAGATAGCATGTACTGTAGATAGATGTAAGATAGCATGTACTGTAGATAGATGTAAGATAACATGTACTGTAGATAGATGTAAGATAACATGTACTGTAGATAACATGTACTGTAGATAACATGTACTGTAGATACATGTATAGATATGTAAGATAGCATGTACTGTAGATAACATGTACTGTAGATAGCATGTACTGTAGATAGATGTAAGATAGCATGTACTGTAGATAGATGTAAGATAGCATGTACTGTAGATAGATGTAAGATAACATGTACTGTAGATAGATGTAAGATAACATGTACTGTAGATAGATGTAAGATAACATGTACTGTAGATAGATGTAAGATAGCATGTACTGTAGATAGATGTAAGATAACATGTACTGTAGATAGATGTAAGATAACATGTACTGTAGATAGATGTAAGATAGCATGTACTGTAGATAGATGTAAGATAACATGTACTGTAGATAGATGTAAGATAGCATGTACTGTAGATAACATGTACTGTAGATAGATGTAAGATAGCATGTACTGTAGATAACATGTACTGTAGATAGATGTAAGATAACATGTACTGTAGATAGATGTAAGATAACATGTACTGTAGATAGATGTAAGATAACATGTACTGTAGATAGATGTAAGATAGCATGTACTGTAGATATCATGTACTGTAGATAGATGTAAGATAACATGTACTGTAGATAGATGTAAGATAACATGTACTGTAGATAGATGTAAGATAACATGTACTGTAGATAGCATGTACTGTAGATAACATGTACTGTAGATATATGTAAGATAGCATGTACTGTAGATAGATGTAAGATAACATGTACTGTAGATAACATGTACTGTAGATAGATGTAATATAGCATGTACTGTAGATAGATGTAAGATAGCATGTACTGTAGATAGATGTAAGATAACATGTACTGTAGATAGATGTAAGATAACATGTACTGTAGATAACATGTACTGTAGATAGATGTAATATAGCATGTACTGTAGATAGATGTAAGATAACATGTACTGTAGATAGATGTAAGATAACATGTACTGTAGATAGATGTAAGATAGCATGTACTGTAGATAGATGTAAGATAACATGTACTGTAGATAGATGTAAGATAGCATGTACTGTAGATAGCATGTACTGTAGATAGATGTAAGATAACATGTACTGTAGATAGATGTAAGATAACATGTACTGTAGATAGATGTAAGATAACATGTACTGTAGATAGATGTAAGATAGCATGTACTGTAGATAGATGTAAGATAACATGTACTGTAGATAGCATGTACTGTAGATAACATGTACTGTAGATAGATGTAAGATAGCATGTACTGTAGATAGATGTAAGATAACATGTACTGTAGATAGATGTAAGATAACATGTACTGTAGATAGCATGTACTGTAGATAACATGTACTGTAGATAGATGTAAGATAGATGTAGATAACATGTACTGTAGATAGATGTAAGATAGTATGTACGATAGCATGTACTGTAGATAGATGTAAGATAGCATGTACTGTAGATAGATGTAAGATAGCATGTACTGTAGATAGATGTAAGATAACATGTACTGTAGATAGATGTAAGATAACATGTACTGTAGATAGATGTAAGATAACATGTACTGTAGATAACATGTACTGTAGATAACATGTACTGTAGATAGATGTAAGATAACATGTACTGTAGATAGATGTAAGATAACATGTACTGTAGATAGATGTAAGATAACATGTACTGTAGATAGATGTAAGATAGCATGTACTGTAGATAGATGTAAGATAGCATGTACTGTAGATAGATGTAAGATAACATGTACTGTAGATAGATGTAAGATAACATGTACTGTAGATAGATGTAAGATAACATGTACTGTAGATAGATGTAAGATAACATGTACTGTAGATAGATGTAAGATAGCATGTACTGTAGATAGATGTAATAAAGCATGTACTGTAGATAGATGTAAGATAGCATGTAATGTAGATAGATGTATAATAACATGTACTGTAGATAGATGTAAGATAGCATGTACTGTAGATAGATGTAAGATAGCATGTACTGTAGATAGATGTAAGATAACATGTACTGTAGATAGATGTAAGATAGCATGTACTGTAGATAACATGTACTGTATATAGATGTAAGATAACATGTACTGTAGATAGATGTAAGATAGCATGTACTGTAGATAGATGTAATAAAGCATGTACTGTAGATAGATGTAAGATAGCATGTAATGTAGATAGATGTATAATAACATGTACTGTAGATAGATGTAAGATAGCATGTACTGTAGATAGATGTAAGATAGCATGTACTGTAGATAGATGTAAGATAACATGTACTGTAGATAGATGTAAGATAGCATGTACTGTAGATAGATGTAAGATAGCATGTACTGTAGATAGATGTAAGATAGCATGTACTGTAGATAGATGTAAGATAGCATGTACTGTAGATAGATGTAAGATAACATGTACTGTATATAACATGTACTGTAGATAACATGTACTGTAGATAGATGTAAGATAGCATGTACTGTAGATAAATATAAGATAACATGTACTGTAGATAGATGTAAGATAGCATGTACTGTAGATAGATGTAAGATAACATGTACTGTAGATAGCATGTACTGTAGATAACATGTACTGTAGATAGATGTAAGATAGCATGTACTGTAGATAGATGTAAGATAGCATGTACTGTAGATAGCATGTACTGTAGATAGATGTAATATAGCATGTACTGTAGATAGATGTAAGATAGCATGTACTGTAGATAGATGTAAGATAGCATGTACTGTAGATAGATGTAAGATAGCATGTACTGTAGATATATGTAAGATAGCATGTACTGTAGATAGATGTAAGATAGCATGTACTGTAGATAGATGTAAGATAGCATGTACTGTAGATAGCATGTACTGTAGATAGCATGTACTGTAGATATATGTAAGATAGCATGTACTGTAGATAGATGTAAGATAGCATGTACTGTATATAGATGGAAGATAGCATGTACTGTAGATAGATGTAAGATAGCATGTACTGTAGATAGATGTAAGATAGCATGTACTGTAGATAGATGTAAGATAGCATGTACTGTAGATAGCATGTACTGTAGATAGATGTAAGATAGCATGTACTGTAGATAGATGTAAGATAGCATGTACTGTAGATAGATGTAAGATAGCATGTACTGTAGATAGATGTAAGATAGCATGTACTGTAGATAGATGTAAGATAGCATGTACTGTAGATAGATGTAAGATAGCATGTACTGTAGATAGATGTAAGATAACATGTACTGTAGATAGATGTAAGATAGCATGTACTGTAGATAGATGTAAGATAGCATGTACTGTAGATAGATGTAAGATAGCATGTACTGTAGATAGATGTAAGATAGCATGTACTGTAGATAGATGTAAGATAGCATGTACTGTAGATAACATGTACTGTAGATAGATGTAAGATAGCATGTACTGTAGATAGATGTAAGATAGCATGTACTGTAGATAACATGTACTGTAGATAGATGTAAGATAGCATGTACTGTAGATAGATGTAAGATAACATGTACTGTAGATAGATGTAAGATAGCATGTACTGTAGATAGATGTAAGATAGCATGTACTGTAGATAGATGTAAGATAGCATGTACTGTAGATAGATGTAAGATAGCATGTACTGTAGATAGATGTAAGATAGCATGTACTGTAGATAGATGTAAGATAGCATGTACTGTAGATAGATGTAAGATAGCATGTACTGTAGATAGATGTAAGATAGCATGTACTGTAGATAGATGTAAGATAACATGTACTGTAGATAGATGTAAGATAGCATGTACTGTAGATATATGTAAGATAACATGTACTGTAGATAGCATGTACTGTAGATAACATGTACTGTAGATAGATGTAAGATAGCATGTACTGTAGATAGATGTAAGATAGCATGTACTGTAGATATATGTAAGATAGCATGTACTGTAGATATATGTAAGATAGCATGTACTGTAGATATATGTAAGATAGCATGTACTGTAGATATATGTAAGATAGCATGTACTGTAGATATATGTAAGATAGCATGTACTGTAGATATATGTAAGATAGCATGTACTGTAGATAGATGTAAGATAACATGTACTGTATATAGATGTAAGATAACATGTACTGTAGATATATGTAAGATAGCATGTACTGTAGATAGATGTAAGATAACATGTACTGTAGATAGATGTAATATAGCATGTACTGTAGATAACATGTACTGTAGATAGATGTAAGATAGCATGTACTGTAGATAGCATGTACTGTAGATAGATGTAAGATAATATGTACTGTAGATAGATGTAAGATAATATGTACTGTATATAGATGTAGATAGCATGTACTGTATATAGATGTAAGATAATATGTACTGTAGATAGATGTAAGATAACATGTACTGTAGATAGATGTAAGATAACATGTACTGTAGATAGATGTAAGATAACATGTACTGTAGATAACATGTAATGTAGATAACATGTACTGTAGATAACATGTACTGTAGATAGATGTAAGATAACATGTACTGTAGATAACATGTACTGTAGATAACATGTACTGTAGATAACATGTACTGTAGATAGATGTAAGATAACATGTACTGTAGATAACATGTACTGTAGATAACATGTACTGTATATAACATGTACTGTAGATATATGTAAGATAGCATGTACTGTAGATATATGTAAGATAGCATGTACGGTAGATATATGTAAGATAACATGTACTGTAGATATATGTAAGATAGCATGTACTGTAGATAGATGTAAGATAACATGTACTGTAGATAGATGTAAGATAGCATGTACTGTAGATAGATGTAAGATAGCATGTACTGTAGATAACATGTACTGTAGATAGATGTAAGATAGCATGTACTGTAGATAACATGTACTGTAGATAGATGTAAGATAGCATGTACTGTAGATAGATGTAAGATAACAGGTACTGTAGATAGATGTAAGATAGCATGTACTGTAGATAGATGTAAGATAACATGTACTGTAGATAGATGTAAGATAGCATGTACTGTAGATAGCATGTACTGTAGATATATGTAAGATAACATGTACTGTAGATAGATGTAAGATAACATGTACTGTAGATAGATGTAAGATAGCATGTACTGTAGATAGATGTAAGATAGCATGTACTGTAGATAACATGTAATGTAGATAGATGTAAGATAGCATGTACTGTAGTTAACATGTACTGTAGATAGATGTAAGATAACATGTACTGTAGATAGATGTAAGATAACATGTACTGTAGATAGATGTATGATAACATGTACTGTAGATAGATGTAAGATAGCATGTACTGTAGATATCATGTACTGTAGATAGATGTAAGATAACATGTACTGTAGATAGATGTAAGATAACATGTACTGTAGATAGATGTAAGATAACATGTACTGTAGATAGCATGTACTGTAGATAACATGTACTGTAGATATATGTAAGATAGCATGTACTGTAGATAGATGTAAGATAACATGTACTGTAGATAACATGTACTGTAGATAGATGTAATATAGCATGTACTGTAGATAGATGTAAGATAGCATGTACTGTAGATAGATGTAAGATAACATGTACTGTAGATAGATGTAAGATAACATGTACTGTAGATAACATGTACTGTAGATAGATGTAATATAGCATGTATTGTAGATAGATGTAAGATAACATGTACTGTAGATAGATGAAAGATAACATGTACTGTAGATATATGTAAGATAGCATGTACTTTAGATAGATGTAAGATAACATGTACTGTAGATAGATGTAAGATAGCATGTACTGTAGATAGCATGTACTGTAGATAGATGTAAGATAACATGTACTGTAGATAGATGTAAGATAACATGTACTGTAGATAGATGTAAGATAACATGTACTGTAGATAGATGTAAGATAGCATGTACTGTAGATAGATGTAAGATAACATGTACTGTAGATAGCATGTACTGTAGATAACATGTACTGTAGATAGATGTAAGATAGCATGTACTGTAGATAGATGTAAGATAACATGTACTGTAGATAGATGTAAGATAACATGTACTGTAGATAGATGTATGATAACATGTACTGTAGATAGATGTAAGATAGCATGTACTGTAGATATCATGTACTGTAGATAGATGTAAGATAACATGTACTGTAGATAGATGTAAGATAACATGTACTGTAGATAGCATGTACTGTAGATAACATGTACTGTAGATATATGTAAGATAGCATGTACTGTAGATAGATGTAAGATAACATGTACTGTAGATAACATGTACTGTAGATAGATGTAATATAGCATGTACTGTAGATAGATGTAAGATAGCATGTACTGTAGATAGATGTAAGATAACATGTACTGTAGATAGATGTAAGATAACATGTACTGTAGATAACATGTACTGTAGATAGATGTAATATAGCATGTATTGTAGATAGATGTAAGATAACATGTACTGTAGATAGATGTAAGATAACATGTACTGTAGATAGATGTAAGATAGCATGTACTGTAGATAGATGTAAGATAACATGTACTGTAGATAGATGTAATATAGCATGTACTGTAGATAGCATGTACTGTAGGTAGATGTAAGATAACATGTAATGTAGATAGATGTAAGATAACATGTAATGTAGATAGATGTAAGATAACATGTACTGTAGATAGATGTATGATAACATGTACTGTAGATAGATGTAAGATAGCATGTACTGTAGATATCATGTACTGTAGATAGATGTAAGATAACATGTACTGTAGATAGATGTAAGATAACATGTACTGTAGATAGATGTAAGATAACATGTACTGTATATAGCATGTACTGTAGATAACATGTACTGTAGATATATGAAGATAGCATGTACTGTAGATAGATGTAAGATAACATGTACTGTAGATAACATGTACTGTAGATAGATGTAATATAGCATGTACTGTAGATAGATGTAAGATAGCATGTACTGTAGATAGATGTAAGATAACATGTACTGTAGATAGATGTAAGATAACATGTACTGTAGATAACATGTACTGTAGATAGATGTAAGATAGCATGTACTGTAGATAGATGTAGATAACATGTACTGTAGATAGATGTAAGATAACATGTACTGTAGATAGATGTAAGATAGCATGTACTGTAGATAGATGTAAGTAACATGTACTGTAAAAAAGATAACATGTACTGTAAACAACTAATAGATGTAAAATAACATGTACTTGTAGATAGATGTAAGATAACATGTACTGTAGATAGATGTAAGATAACATGTACTGTAGATAGATGTAAGATAGCATGTACTGTAGATAGATGTAAGATAACATGTACTGTAGATAACATGTACTGTAGATAGATGTAAGATAACATGTACTGTAGATAGATGTAAGATAACATGTACTGTAGATAGATGTAAGATAACATGTACTGTAGATAGATGTAAGATAACATGTACTGTAGATAGCATGTACTGTAGATAACATGTACTGTAGATAGATGTAAGA
>JABXNX010001274.1:0-13179 GCA_014843695.1 Archivesica marissinica | reverse complement strand
AGTCATAATTTACAGGTACAATTATGTACAACAACAAAGAAATTGAAGATATATTTGAACACATAATATTAATAAAAATATTAGCTGCAAAAGATAATATATATTGATTAACATATATTTGGGAAGTCGATATAAGTCGAAGTCCATATAAGTGGAAGTCGTGATAGCGCAGTGCATGCACGTTCGCTTCAGGTGCGAAAGGTCCGGAGTTCGAGCCCTGCTGTAGCCGTTACGATTGTGCCCTTAGGCAAGGCATTAAAATTACACATTGCCTCTTCTCTCTCCTTCATGGCAATGGATTTCATCAGGAATGAGGTCTCGAGAGTGATTAATATAAGGTGAAAGAACTTGTTTCGCAATCGAGCTAAAATAAATTTGTATAAACTAATATATTTTATTCATTTAATTAACAGATAATAATTTACAAAATGATTGCAACAGGATTGGAATTAAGTTGCTTAAATGTTGACAAATCATGTCCAATGTGTGTTTTGAGATTGTTGGTTACAAGTTTTTATTAATATTTTGAAGTAGTTTTATTTTCCACACTTCATGAAGCTGCATGGATCAGTAGAAAGGTAGGTACGCCTCCGTTGTCGAGTGGTTAAGGTTGCTGACTTGTATACCACTGTAGCCTATCATCACTGATGGTCTGAACATTTTGGGATCATCAGAATATCTTGGGATCAGAACATAATGTGTATTAACCGAAATGAAACAGCATCTTACCGGCCATTTAGTTCAGTACTGCTCAAACCTGAAAAATATACATGACTTTACATTGCATAAAAGTAAATATAATTATAAAGTGCAAATAAATATAGAATTTTATATGTAGGTATTGCCACAGATAATACTGCTTAAATCCTCATTTGAAATTTAATTATTGCAAGAACATAGGCAAAACCAAACAGAAATATAATGTTTGATGAAGAGAATTAGACAAACATTAATTTCCATTGCTAGATTTAGTTTAATCATATTTTATTACTCGATTCATTTTACATACATATAATTTGACAAGAGTTGACAATTTCAAGAAAAACAAACTGGGGCTTAATGCCAATAGGTAGCTTATTTTGCATGAAGTAGTTTGTGAACATTGGCGGGAATAACCAAGGGCATTCAGCATTTTTGGCTGAATTCGGATGTAATTTTTATTTTCATAGAATTTATTTTATGTACACTAATTTTTCTTTACAGTAACTTCGTGTCAAATATAGTCAGTCTCCAATGACCCATGCTATTTAGAGCAAACGTATATATAGTAGCTAACTGTTGTATGCTGGCTGATACAATACCCCTACATTCCCTCTCGTGTTTATACGACGGAGTATCATAATCATGTTTATAATGCTTGCTAAATATTAGAATATCAATGACCAATATGTTGTACAATGGAATGACTAATTACTTTAATGCTATGTTAGGTAGAATTATGCATTCTAAACATAGATGATCGGTAAATGTCACTCAGCAGAACCTGCAGCTAGTTTTAACACAACAGGCATTGCTTCAGAGATTGTCAGGTTCATTTTACGTTCATGTTGTGCCCTGTTTACAGGTATTTGATTACGATAAATTGTTGGGTCCCTCGCTAAGTTGCTCGATGTGTGTTTTACGTTTATTTATCGTCGTTACTGGTTGCCCATATGAGCGACGCCTCCTGAAGAGATTCGTCATTTTTGGAGGATAGTGCAATGATACAGACAGAGACCCATTCCAGAGCCTCCTCTTGTTCTTTTACGTGCACGGTGTAAAGCACCGACACAAGACCTCGGTTTAAAGTCCCATCTGAAAGACTGTTAATTGTATTATGGTTAAACGGGGGGATTGAACATGTTATCTCTTGATTACCAGTCCAACGTGTTAACCACCAGACTACAGATCTACCATAATTACTCGATGTTAAGATCAGTAGGATTTGGTTATGACATTGTTAATGAGAACACCAAATCGGTCGTTTATATTGAGATTCCGTAGTTAGCCATCTGTGACATCAATTCAAAACATGGATTAAAGCATGCATCCGTGAACGAAAATCATTGATTAATGCATGTTGATAGATATTGATTGCCAATTTCAAGACTTTTGTGTAAAGACATGTAAATCAAAACTGCGAAAGGTGAAAAAACTCTTGTCAACAGTTTCAGTGGCATGTGGCCCTGGACTGGGCACTCGGCTAAGTGTGTTTGTGCCAATAAGTAGTGTTGTAGTTATAACAACATATAAATACATGGATGAACAATAATTGATAATAAGTAAAGTGTTGATGTTGCTCTGTTATTTAATCCTACGCTAAATACGATCACTACAAAGATATAAAATGGAATATTGATACAATGGAAAATGATCCAACGTCACTTAGTACAAAGTTTATTGGACCATGCACCACAGAACATCACAGATGGACATGCTAGGCTATGTCCCAAAGTTCATCAACGCCTCAGAGACCAGGACATCACTTGCAATCAAACCCATATTATATTTTCAAATTGACTCAAATTTAAAAAAGGATTGATACCAGTACTTTCATTTATTATAAATGCAATCATTCTAATAGTATACTGTATGTGTCGCTCAAAGCAAAAATACAACAACATTCTTCTGAAAGGTTGAGCAAGAGTAGACCTTAAACAAAACTAAAATGACATAATGTAATACTTTAAAATTTAAAGATATTTATTAAGTCTGATTTAAAGAATTATAAGCCCTACATTTTCCAAGAACCCCACTTCCATACATATTACGCTAATATTTGACATTAGAATGATTTAGTTACATTTTTAAAACCTTTCAATAGAGCAATATGCATAAAAGTGTTTTTAAAATAAACATTACCTGTATCTCAAGATTGTCAATATTTAAAACAGATATGAACATTGCAGGAATGTATGAAAGAATAACATCATGTTGATTCTAAATTATCGTCGCAACATCTACTCAAATACTGAAAAGCATGACCTGCTTTATAATAAAAGGAAATAATTTTGAATGATTATTCAAATTCTCTTTCAAACTTTTAATGAAGAAGAGCTTCATTCTCCATTTTGGAAGCACATGTAGGATAACATTTTCTCGCACATATATTGGCCAGGACACATGTTTCCAGCTAGTTCAGCCCATGCAAAATTTCGTCTTTTAACTTTCACATGACCATTAAATGGTGTAGTGATTTTGAAGCTTTCAATAATGTCAGCGTCTCGGAATCATTCTTTTTGAAATTTATTCCATATGTAAAACTGAAAAATCTGAATTGAGAACATAATGTCTATTATCAACATTGATGCCATTTACGATTGACAATCCAACCAATTCAATAAATTATCTGTCTGATAGACACTATCGTAGTAACACATGCTTATTAACGCAGTCCAGAATTACGTAATGCACATACACATACAGGCTAGCTCAAGAGTGTATTGTTTCAGGTGTTTGTTTACATACAATTATGTACAATGTCTATTCACTGAAACAAAGATATCAAGAAGAAAGTTGAATTGTTCCCCTTAGATTCAAAGATTAACCGAGTTGGCAATAACCCATGTCGTAGATAGTAGGAGTGCGAGAAAAAGTATACATCAGTTATGCACTGGTGTGGGACAAGGATATTCCACCCTTGTGGTCAGAATTTGTCGTCAGAAACGAATCTCTCGAGTGGAATATCCTTGTTCCACACATAGGAAGGATACTCTTTGTATTGTCCCATCTTCCAGTCAATGTATCCCTCTCTCCTCTCTGCTCCCTTCCAGTCAATGTATCCCTCTCTCCTCTCTCCTCTCTTCCAGTCAATGTATCCCTCTCTCCTCTCTCCTCTCTTCCAGTCAATGTATTCCTCTCTCCTCTCTCCTCTCTTCCAGTCAATGTATCCCTCTCTCCTCTCTCCTCTCTTCCAGTCAATGTATCCCTCTCTCCTCTCTCCTCTCTTCCAGTCAATGTATCCCTCTCTCCTCTCTCCTCTCTTCCAGTCAATGTATCCCTCTCTCCTCTCTGCTCCCTTCCGCCCTCTCTAGAAATTTCAACAAACCTTGTTTTGGTGATCTTCTCTTCCAAATTATCATAGCCACAACGATGATAATGATAACAAAAACAGCAGCACCTAACCCACCAACTATGGCCCCTATTGGCGGACCTCCAGGTATACCTGTATACGAAAAAAAGAAAGATCATAATCATGTTCTTATACATTGTCAGAAGTCATGCTGTATTGGTTTGTGTATGCTATCACAAACGCAACAACAAATACAAATACTTTTTAATGAAATCCAGTAGGTATGCCCAGTGTCAAATGACATGCTTACTTGACATAATGTCCTGTAAAATCTGCACATGTCATAATTTCATCAAAATCTACCAGCATGAATGTGACGAAGATTGCACAACTAAGTTATCTAATGTTTAATACTGCAGGTACGGGACACGGACATAAACCCCCATGTAATTTAACACATCATAGACACAATCCCTACATCTAGAGTGGAATCCTACATTGAATCTGAATGGGGGGGCGGTGATATGTCATACCTGGGTTTATTATTGGGGTCGCCTGTGTCAAACAACATGGGGGATTATGTCCAGTGGGATTATATCCTACAATCCCGTTGACATTTACGACAAGGAGCAAAGTAGAGCCAGTGTCGACAAACTATACCTTAAAATCGTAAGAGTCGTCCACGTAGCCCAAGTCAAAATCAATACGAGAGGAACAATACAATTACGGAAAGGCAAAAGAAATATGTCCAAATTGGACACAATTAAATTTGAAGAATTTTATGGCTATGAAAGCAAATATTTCATAAAACGTGTCAACTGTCTGCCAGTAAATGAAAGCATACAATATGGACACCAATTAATAAACAGTATTCATCATGAAGGTACCATAAGTTGGAAGCAATTAGATCAGCAATTCCTCCATTGGTACAAGTTCATACCGAGTATGCAACAATTGATCTCATTGAGGTGAACATTTGGGTGAAGCATCAACCATATGGTTTGTGACGAAATTGTGTTGACATGAAATATGACGATTTGACCTTTAACCCTTCCCTTCATAGAGATTTATGTTAACATACTATTATATGTCCATACAAATGACAGCCATTTAGCCATCATGCAGTGGATAAGTAGTCGCCATATCTATCCAACCTCGATATATATTACTGGGACTACATGAGATTCTGGCTTTTATTATGAACATTGATTTGGCTACTACATAGTCAATGTATGTCGTATTGGTAATGGCGTCAAGAGGTGCTTCTATGAGGGAAAGGGTTAAGATCTATGTATGATCTTGACATTGGAGAGTATAGACCTGAGAGTCTAACTAATTGAGGCAAACACTTATGTAAAGTATCAGCCCACTCACATTATGGGCTTGTGATGTCAAATTGTGTTGGTATGGACAGACATATGGATGGATGGACAATGCACTATGATTATGCTGCATGACTCTTTGAGATAGGGGGGTATAAAATATGTAGTTGCTATTTCCTTTAAAGCGACATTACATCATAGAAAGCAAAACAAAATGCATGTATAAATAGCATTGCTAATACAAATTCCTCCAAACTTTCAATCAATAAACAGTGTTTTTGTGGTCCACAAACTCTCAAAAGTGACAGTATGATTTCATATAATGGTCAGCCACACACCTGAATTGATATTTGTTTATTATTGGATTCTATACCAATGTGTGATACCGTTGTCTAGAGATAATTGAAATCTTATCAGTTTAAAAATAAATGTGCACAGTCTGAAATTTAATGCGAGATTTAACGGTAAATCTGTACCAATATGTTATTCATGATACCCTCTTGTAATACGCATGGATTTTGACATTATTTACACTATTTTGTTATATTAACATACAACGTTTGTTTATTAATTGAAAAACTCAAGATTCTGTGATAAACATTTGGGGGGAGGGGGGAATAATACCATAATATATTCGGAAATTACATTCTGTAGAAATTTGCTTTTTCCACCGATGTAGTGTTGTTTTAAGATACCTAAATATTATACCTGGATTTTCTACTGTTATTTGTACACTTAATGCAGCCATCTCGTCTAATTGACCATACACATTTTCTGCAAGGACTCTTACAGAATATGAATTTGGTGAAAGTCCTGTGATGTTGAATATGTGTGAACCATTTAGCTGGCGGTATGTTCCATCATTATCAATGAACCTCATCTGTTCTATCCAGTTCTCTGTACCAACGACAGTTGTTTCAAGAATGAATGTCTGTTCGTCTCCTCCATTGAATCCTCCCAGTAGTATAAATGTGGGAATGTTATTGACACTTTCTGTGTACATAAAAGATTTTGGTGGCCGTGGGCTGCCTGTAAATTTGAAAGTGATTATCAAGTTAATTCATAATTCTCTTGAGAGAAAATATTGATAGATATATTTTTTTATTTATAGAGGGTGACCTAATTAGTTCTGAACTAATCTTCCATAGGACCCTCTTATATTGTATGCAATATACATGTACAATGTTATACAATGTAACTTAAACACATCAGATAATGTTATTGAAATACAAAACGACATAAGCATATTGAATGACAATCATTATATATAACTTTCTTGTGTCTACCGATTAAAAATTGTTGTATCCATATTTTACATTTTGTCTTGAACATATTTAAAGATCTGGACACCTTAATTTCCAAATGTAGACAATTCCATATCATGACTTTATTAAAACATTGTTTCCTTTGTTATTGGGTTTAAAAGAAGCACTAATTCTTAGGTTATATGGAGAAATGCTATCTATAATTTTGGGATGAAGATTTCAGACGGCCTCTAGTATTTGAAGCATGGGCAGGCATCCGGGTAGAACCAACTTGCAATAGAAATGTGCACAAATGGTTCTTAAAACTTGCCCGGTATTAGGGAAAGAGGGGTTTCAGTTATTTTTAAGAAAAAATAAGGAAACATATCGGGACTGGGAAAATCGTCTGTAACATAATGGGGTTATATGTTGATTATGTTAATTAATTACCTCCATAATTAGTTGTATAGCATGGTAAATATTCATGAGTATTGGTCCATTTATAATAATACTGTATAAGATCGCTATACAAGGCAATTATACATGGCAGAGAAGCAAGTAAATTTGGCAGAGAAACAAGTATACTTGGCGTGGACATCCCTTACATGTATGCCTGATCAGCATATTAAAAGTTTTCCCACACATGTGTGCTATTACATCAGAAATGTACTCTGATGTTTAAGTTTAAACAGTACAATTTCAAAATAGTAACATGTTATTTTCCATACAAGCATGTGTTTGCACCAAAACAATATATCCGAATTGATATATTGAGTGACAGTTATACCAAACATGTTTACTGGAACATCTGTAGCTTGACATTTTATGGAATACATGTCCAAGCTTGCTTCTCTATAAAAGATGAGATAAATATAGATTACAGGGAGACGAACTGGGATGATTGAAAGCGCCTTATGGTGCTTATGCACATCGTAACAATTTATTTTAATGATAAATAAATACTTGTGTTATAACTTGGACTTGTTGGAACTTATGCTATACGATTACGGTACACGTCCGATTTGGAGGGAATTCCTCTTTAGAAGGATTTCGGTATTGAGGGGTTCTGCTGTATTTACAACGTAAAATTGTAAATATAATATTATTGTTCTTAGATGCCAACTTACTTTTCGAGGTATGTGTGAAGTGCCAAATGGTTGTGGCTATACTATTGTTTAGTTCAAGACTGTATGCAGTAAAATCCGCTTCCTCTTGATCTGCTATATACAATACAGCATGATATCCGTCCAGCTCCACTGGTATTTGGTGAATGTCGCGGAAGTCATCCGTTGTTACGATTACTGGTGCATAGGACACTCTATACTTGGATGAATTTACGATGTATGTTCCATTTAACAAGAAGTTTAAGCTGTTGACAGCAGGGTAACTGTAGAAGGGTACTGTTATATTGATGGATTCTCCTGAGGCGCCTGCAAATGTTGGTATCTTCTGAAATACTTTGGGGGCAACTGTAAATGTAAAATAATGGCAGTTATATACAAGTGGGCTATGATCGAAGATACATGTATAATACAAACTATATTTCACAGAATTCCTATAATAAGTTCATGAGAATTATTTGTTCAAAGCTTTAATGCAAAGATATATACTACACACTATATTTGGCAACAATTCCTAATTGGAAGATAAGATAACTCGTCAAGACATTTTACAATTAACAATAAGCTCTGATGAGCTTTTATAAACAAACTATATATCAACATATATATGATTAAGATTAAACCAGCTATGGAAAATAAAATTCATGAATTAAATTAAACACACTATGATAAAAGTAAAATAGACATAAGTTGAACATAGGAAGCTACATAATATACATGTAGCATAGCTACTACACATTCTTTCCAAATAAATTGAACACTAAATTTCAATCAATAAACATTGTTTTTGCAGTCTGTGAAAGTAAGATTTCATATAACTGTCACCCACGCTCCGGAATCGACGTTTGCTTATTGTTGGATTCTATACTACGCACGTGATACTGTAGAGAAGAGATCATTTAAATCTGATCAACCTAAAAATAAATATGCTTAGGCACACAGTGAGATAAAACCATAAATATGTATCATAAATGTTGTCATTCATGATACACACGGTGTATTACTTATGTATGTTGACCCTATTTACATGCATTTGTTATATCGGCAAACGTCGTATACGATGTTTCTTTATTAGCTGAATTATATGTTTCTGTAGCGAACATACCGGTATATATATATATAGTAGATGTCATACCGGTATATATATATAGTAGATGTCATACCGGTATATATATATATAGTAGATGTCATACCGGTATATATATATATAGTAGATGTGATACCGGTATATATAAATAGTAGATGTGATACCGGTATATATATATAGTAGATGTGATACCGGTATATATATATAGTATATGTTATACCGATATATATATTAGTAGATGTGATACCGGTATATATATATAGTAGATGTGATACCGGTATATATATATAGTAGATGTGATACCGGTATATATATATAGTAGATGTGATACCGGTATATATATATAGTAGATGTGATACCGGTATATATATATAGTAGATGTGATACCGGTATATATATATAGTAGATGTGATACCGGTATATATATATAGTAGATGTGATACCGTATATATATATAGTAGATGTGATACCGGTATATATATATAGTAGATGTGATACCGGTATATATATATAGTAGATGTCATACCGGTATATATATATAGTAGATGTCATACCGGTATATATATATAGTAGATGTGATACCGGTATATATATATAGTAGATGTCATACCGGTATATATATATAGTAGATGTCATACCGGTATATATATATAGTAGATGTCATACCGGTATATATATATAGTAGATGTCATACCGGTATATATATATAGTAGATGTCATACCGGTATATATATATAGTAGATGTCATACCGGTATATATATATAGTAGATGTGATACCGGTATATATATATAGTAGATGTGATACCGGTATATATATATAGTAGATGTGATACCGGTATATATATATAGTAGATGTGATACCGGTATATATATATAGTAGATGTGATACCGGTATATATATATAGTAGATGTGATACCGGTATATATATATAGTAGATGTCATACCGGTATATATATATAGTAGATGTGATACCGGTATATATATATAGTAGATGTCTACCGGTAATATATATAGTAGATGTATACCGGTATATATATATAGTAGATGTCATACCGGTATATATATATAGTAGATGTGATACCGGTATATATATATAGTAGATGTCATACCGGTATATATATATAGTAGATGTCATACCGGTATATATATAGTAGATGTCATACCGGTATATATATATAGTAGATGTCATACCGGTATATATATATAGTAGATGTGATACCGGTATATATATATAGTAGATGTCATACCGGTATATATATATAGTAGATGTCATACCGGTATATATATAGTAGATGTCATACCGGTATATATATATAGTAGATGTCATACCGGTATATATATATAGTAGATGTGATACCGGTATATATATATAGTAGATGTGATACCGGTATATATATATAGTAGATGTCATACCGGTATATATATATAGTAGATGTCATACCGGTATATATATATAGTAGATGTCATACCGGTATATATATATAGTAGATGTCATACCGGTATATATATATAGTAGATGTCATACCGGTATATATATATAGTAGATGTCATACCGGTATATATATATAGTAGATGTCATACCGGTATATATATATAGTAGATGTGATACCGGTATATATATATAGTAGATGTCATACCGGTATATATATATAGTAGATGTCATACCGGTATATATATATAGTAGATGTGATACCGGTATATATATATAGTAGATGTCATACCGGTATATATATATAGTAGATGTGATACCGGTATATATATATAGTAGATGTGATACCGGTATATATATATAGTAGATGTGATACCGGTATATATATATAGTAGATGTGATACCGGTATATATATATAGTAGATGTCATACCGGTATATATATATAGTAGATGTCATACCGGTATATATATATAGTAGATGTGATACCGGTATATATATATAGTAGATGTGATACCGGTATATATATATAGTAGATGTGATACCGGTATATATATATAGTATATGTGATACCGGTATATATATATAGTATATGTGATACCGGTATATATATATAGTAGATGTGATACCGGTATATATATATAGTATATGTGATACCGGTATATATATATAGTATATGTGATACCGGTATATATATATAGTAGATGTGATACAAGTATATATATATAGTAGATGTGATACGAGTATATATATATAGTAGATGTCATACCGGTATATATATATAGTATATGTGATACCGGTATATATATATAGTAGATGTGATACCAGTATATATATATAGTAGATGTGATACCAGTATATATATATAGTAGATGTCATACCGGTATATATATATAGTAGATGTCATACCGGTATATATATATAGTAGATGTCATACCGGTATATATATATATAGTAGATGTCATACCGGTATATATATATAGTATATGTCATACCGGTATATATATATAGTAGATGTGATACCGGTATATATATATAGTAGATGTGATACCGGTATATATATATAGTAGATGTGATACCGGTATATATATATAGTAGATGTCATACCGGTATATATATATAGTAGATGTCATACCGGTATATATATATAGTAGATGTCATACCGGTATATATATATAGTAGATGTCATACCGGTATATATATATAGTAGATGTCATACCGGTATATATATATAGTAGATGTGATACCGGTATATATATATAGTAGATGTGATACCGGTATATATATATAGTAGATGTGATACCGGTATATATATAGTAGATGTGATACCGGTATATATATATATATATATAGTAGATGTCATACCGGTATATATATATAGTAGATGTCATACCGGTATATATATATAGTAGATGTCATACCGGTATATATATATAGTAGATGTCATACCGGTATATATATATAGTAGATGTCATACCGGTATATATATATAGTAGATGTGATACCGGTATATATATATAGTAGATGTCATACCGGTATATATATATAGTAGATGTCATACCGGTATATATATATAGTAGATGTCATACCGGTATATATATATAGTAGATGTCATACCGGTATATATATATAGTAGATGTCATACCGGTTAATATATATATAGTAGATGTCATACCGGTATATATATAGTAGATGTCATACCGGTATATATATATAGTAGATGTCATACCGGATATATATATATAGTAGATGTCATACCGGTATATATATATAGTAGATGTCATACCGGTATATATATATAGTAGATGTCATACCGGTATATATATATAGTAGATGTCATACCGGTATATATATATAGTAGATGTCATACCGGTATATATATATAGTAGATGTCATACCGGTATATATATATAGTAGATGTCATACCGGTATATATATATAGTAGATGTGATACCGGTATATATATATAGTAGATGTGATACCGGTATATATATAGCAGATGTATACCGGTATATATATAGTAGATGTGATACCGGTATATATATATAGATGTCATACCGGTAGATATATATAGTAGATGTCATACCGTATATATATATAGTAGATGTGATACCGGTATATATATATAGTAGATGTCATACCGGTATATATATATAGTAGATGTCATACCGGTATATATATATAGTAGATGTGATACCGGTATATATATATAGTAGATGTGATACCGGTATATATATAGTAGATGTCATACCGGTATATATATATAGTAGATGTGATACCGGTATATATATATAGTAGATGTGATACCGGTATATATATATAGTAGATGTGATACCGGTATATATATATAGTAGATGTGATACCGGTATATATATATAGTAGATGTCATACCGGTATATATATATAGTAGATGTCATACCGGTATATATATATAGTAGATGTCATACCGGTATATATATATAGTAGATGTCATACCGGTATATATATATAGTAGATGTGATACCGGTATATATATATAGTAGATGTCATACCGGTATATATATATAGTAGATGTCATACCGGTATATATATATAGTAGATGTCATACGGTATATATATAGTAGATGTGATACCGGTATATATATATAGTAGATGTCATACCGGTATATATATATAGTAGATGTCATACCGGTATATATATATAGTAGATGTCATACCGGTATATATATATAGTAGATGTCATACCGGTATATATATATAGTAGATGTCATACCGGTATATATATATAGTAGATGTCATACCGGTATATATATATAGTAGATGTCATACCGGTATATATATATAGTAGATGTCATACCGGTATATATATATAGTAGATGTCATACCGGTATATATATATAGTAGATGTCATACCGGTATATATATATAGTAGATGTCATACCGGTATATATATATATAGTAGATGTCATACCGGTATATATATATAGTATATGTCATACCCGTAT
>JABXNX010001273.1:0-13180 GCA_014843695.1 Archivesica marissinica | reverse complement strand
TTAAATGGGCAGCCACATGGGGAATGCGATTCAACGCAAAAAAGTGTTACATCCTCAGCATCCGGAACAAATCATCCAAGTTCTATCAACTCAACAACGTCTTTCTTCAACAAGTACCTTGTAATCCTTACCTCGGTGTCACCATATCCGAAGATCTTCAATGGGGCATCCACATATCCAACATTTGCAAGAAAGCCAATTCCACACTAGGCTTCTTACGCCGTAACCTTTGAAACTGTCCTATGGAATGCAGGAAACTTGCTTACATCTCCCTCGTACGATCAAGCCTGGAATACGGATCCACTATTTGGGACCCCTATCTTTCCAAAGATATCAACGCCATCGAGAGGATTCAACGACAGGCCGCACGCTTCATAACGAAGGACTACAAGTCTCGAGACGAGGGATGTGTCACCAGGATGTTACAAGAGCACAACCTGCCAAGCCTCCAACAGCGCCGTGAATTCAACAGGCTAACCTACCTGTTCAAGATAGTGGGGGGTATGGTACCGGCAGTAGACACCTGTGACTACTTAGAATTAAACCAAAACGCAGGGTTAAACCCGTTAAGTATACAAACTTTGAAGTTAGCAACATTCTTGAAAATCAGGTCACAAACAACTCAAACTGTTTTGTTGTGAATAGTGCTAACAGTGAACAATACAAAAACTCCTTTTTCATAAGAACAGTGGTAAAATGGAACAAACTGAACGAGTGCATTAGCGCCCAGACAGTCGAGGCCTTCAAGATAGGCCTCCAGAGCTGCTACTAAGCGCGCACCCCTCCCCATAGTGAAATACCAGTATTGGGATCTACTACGTAACATACAGATACAGATGTACATCGACATGTAATTATCTCATTAGCTACAAAACTATGAATGTATGAATGCTCTTATACATAGTTCCCGTGTGACGTCATCATTCCTACTGTGGCTGCCATTTTGATTGGCAAAGTTTATGTGTTTTTACGTTTATTTATCGTCGCTACCGGTTGCCCATATGAGCGACGCCTCCTGAAGAGATTAGTTATTTTAGATGTTGGAGGATAGTGCATGATACAGACAGAGACCCACTCCAGAATCTCCCCTGGTTCTTTTACGTGCACGGTGTAAAGCACCGACACAAGACCTCGGTTTAATGTCCTATCTGAAAGACATTTTATTAGGGTCCGACGGGGGATCGAACCTGCGATCCCTGGATTACCAGTCCAGCGTGTTACCACTGGACTACATATCCGTCTGTGCAAAGTTGATCAGATATTATATATAATATATAGTAGCGTAATTTTGTTTTCTTCATAAAATATTTATTTTATTTGTATGGTTCATACATTGTTGAAATGGACATATTTTTTGTATCATTTCACAAATTTCGTATCAATAACGAATAAATAATAATGTACCTGTATATTAATATTTCAACTATGAAAATAGACTTTCAAAAATAGGTGCATGTTAAGTAATTATAATTTATAATCCATACATCATTGTCAAAAAATAAATTAATATTTAAAAAGTGCCTTTCAATACCTTTAAAATCATACCTAATTTTATATTAAGAAACCAAAATTAACAAAGTTATTGCAATTAAATAATTACTAGTAAAATCATGAAATTGCTGTTGATAAAACTTGCCAGTCAAAATGGCTGCCAAGATAGGATCTTATCAGTTTCCATAGCAGGTTTGGACGATCTGCAAGTGCTAAGCAATGTGCATAATTACACTACGGACGTATTCCAAATCCGAAGTTCTACCATCAGTGTGTAGTCCGTGGTCCAGTGCTAGAGCGTCGGATTTGGAATCGAACGGTTCCGGGTTCGATCAGGTCACGTATGTACTGTTGATGAGTAGTTTCCTGGCCGTTCGTACTACAGATCCACAAAGTTGTTTCAAAACTAGGCCCAATCGGGCACGAGTTTTATAAGATACAAAGAGAAATACATACAAAAAACAATTAAAATTGTCTGCATGGCCCATTGCAACATCCAACATTGACTATAACGGGGCAAAGTTTGTAACGTTTTTATGCCAAGCCCAAGTTGGTGTTTGAATCCACGACCACCTGATCCTCGCAAGTTCAAATATATGTGTTAAATATGCGTTAGTTTCGTTGCTTATTTCCAAAATATATAAATTTGGCGAATCATGTTTTAGTTGTGACGAATCATGTTTACTCTGTGGCGAATCATGTTTACTCTGTGGTGAACGAGATGTGGCGAACGAGATGTGGCGAACGAGAGTAATTCGCAAACCCCCACTCTGGGCTCAACGCCATCAAGAATGAGGGCTGGTACGGTGGTCGTCAAATCAGACAGTGGGTTTTCTCCGGGTACTCCGGTTTCCTCCCACACAAATGACCACATATACGCTTTCATTCGCACCAATGAGAGTGATTAACATAAGTTGCTAAAACTTGTTTCGCAATCATAAAAAAGTGTTGTTTTTTAAAAGCATGGTCATGACTGATTTCTCCTAAGTCTCCTGGACTCCATCAAAATTCAACGATCCATTTTCTAATCAGCTTTTTACCCTAGAGTTATTGCCTATATCGATTTATGGATGGATCCATTTTCTAATTAGCTTTTTACCCTAGAGTTATTGCCTATATCGATTTATGGATGTATCCAGTTTCTAATTAGCTTTTTACCCTAGAGTTATTGCCTATATCAATTTATGGATGTATCCAGTTTCTAATTAGCTTTCTACCCTAGAATTATTGCCTATATCGATTTATGGATGTATCCATTTTCTAATCAGCTTTTTACCCTAGAGTTATTGCCTATATCGATTTATGGATGGATCCATTTTCTAATTAGCTTTTTACCCTAGAGTTATTGCCTATATCGATTTATGGATGTATCCAGTTTCTAATTAGCTTTTTACCCTAGAGTTATTGCCTATATCGATTTATGGATGTATCCAGTTTCTAATCAGCTTTTTACCCTAGAGTTATTGCCTATATCGATTTATGGATGTATCCAGTTTCTAATCAGCTTTTTACCCTAGAGTTATTGCCTATATCGATTTATGGATGTATCCAGTTTCTAATCAGCTTTTTACCCTAGAGTTATTGCCTATATCGATTTATGGATGTATCCAGTTTCTAATCAGCTTTTTACCCTAGAGTTATTGCCGATATCCACTTATGGCTGGGAATATACGGTAATGGTTATCGTGAAGGGTATTGTATGTAGTATATTGTAAATTGTGTAATGTTTGTTGCAGATGAGGTCACTAGGTGTGAATATAAGAGCAGCAGCAGCGCTGCATTCCGCTTATGTCGAGGAGATGAGAGTAAGTATAACATTTTGTAATAATAAATCTGTAATTTTGAATATTATTATGCTTAAATGTTATATCCTTTTGTGTACAAAATCCCTACACATGTACATGGATACCCTTGAATCAATGTGGTCCCTACACATGTACATGGATACCCTTGAATCAATGTGGTCCCTACACATGTACATGGATACCCTTGAATCAATGTGGTCCCTACACATGTACATGGATACCCTTGAATCAATGTGGTCCCTACACATGTACATGGATACCCTTGAATCAATGTGGTCCCTACACATGTACATGGATACCCTTGAATCAATGTGGTCCCTACACATGTACATGGATACCCTTGAATCAATGTGGTCCCTACACATGTACATGGATACCCTTGAATCAGTGTGGTCCCTACACATGTACATGGATACCCTTGATCAATGTGACCTATAAGCCCTGAACGTAATGTGACCAGTAAATGCTGAACGTAATGTGACCTGCAAGCCCTGAACGTAATGTGACCTGCAAGCCCTGAACGTATGTGACCTGCAAGCCCTGAACGTATGTGACCTGCAAGCCCTGAACATAATGTGACATGCAAACCCTGAACGTAATGTGACCTGCAAACCCTGAACGTAATGTGACCTGCAAGCCCTGAACGTAATGTGACCTGCAAGCCCTGAACATAATATGATCTGCAAACCCTAAACGTAATGTGACCTGCAAGCCCTGAACGTATGTGACCTGCAAGCCCTGAACGTATGTGACCTGCAAGCCCTGAACGTAATGTGATATGCAAACCCTGAACGTAATGTGACCTGCAAGCCCTGAACGTATGTGACCTGCAAGCCCTGAACGTATGTGACCTGCAAGCCCTGAACGTAATGTGACCTGCAAGCCCTGAACGTAATGTGACATGCAAACCCTGAACGTAATGTGACCTGCAAGCCCTGAACATAATGTGATCTGCAAACCCTAAACGTAATGCGACCTGCAAACACCGAACGTTTGTGACCTGCAAACACCGAACATAATGGGACCTGCAAATGCTGAACGTATGTGACCAGCAAATGCTGACCATATGTGACCTGCAAACCCTGAACGTATGTGACCTGCAAACCCTGAACGTAATGTGACCTGCAATCCCTGAACGTAATGTGACCTGCAAACCCTGAACGTAATGTGACCTGCAAACCCTGAACGTAATGTGACCTGCAAGCCCTGAACGTATGTGACCAGCAAATGCTGAACGTTATGTGACCTGCAAGCCCTGAACGTAATGTGACCTGCAAGCCCTGAACGTAATGTGACCTGCAAGCCCTGAACATAATGTGACCTGCAAGCCCTGAACGTAATGTGACCTGCAAATGCTGAACGTAATGTGACCTGCAAGCCCTGAACGTATGTGACCAGCAAATGCTGAACGTAATGTGACCTGCAAACCCTGAACGTATGTGACCTGCAAGCCCTGAACGTAATGTGACCAGCAAATGCTGAACGTAATGTGACCAGCAAATTCTTAACGTATGTGACATGCAAACCCTGAACGTAATGTGACCTGCAAGCCCTGAAAGTATGTGACCTGCAAATGCTGAATGTATGTGACCTGCAAACCCTGATCATAATGTGACCTGCAAGCCCTGAACGTAATGTGACCTGCAAATGCTGAACGTAATGTGACCTGCAAGCCCTGAACGTAATGTGACCTGCAAGCCCTGAACGTAATGTGACCTGCAAGCCCTGAACGTATGTGACCTGCAAGCCCTGAACGTATGTGACCAGCAAATGCTGAACGTATGTGACATGCAAACCCTGAAAGTAATGTGACCTGCAAGCCCTGAACGTATGTGACCAGCAAATGCTGAACGTAATGCGACCTGCAAACACCGAACGTATGTGACCTGCAAACACCGAACGTAATGTGACCTGCAAATGCTGAACGTATGTGACCAGCAAATGCTGAACGTATGTGACCTGCAAACCCTGAACGTATGTGACCTGCAAACCCTGAACGTATGTGACCTGCAAATGCTGAATGTATGTGACCTGCAAATGCTGAATGTAATGTGACCTGCAAACCCTGAACGTAATGTGACCTGCAAACCCTGAACGTAATGTGACCTGCAAACCCTGAACGTAATGTGACCTGCAAGCCCTGAATGTATTTGACCAGCAAATGCTGAACATAATTTGACCTGCAAGCCCTGAAAGTAATGTGACCTGCAAGCCCTGAACGTAATGTGACCTGCAAGCCCTGAACGTAATGTGACCTGCAAGCCCTGAACGTAATGTGACCTGCAAATGCTGAACGTAATGTGACCTGCAAGCCCTGAACGTAATGTGACCTGCAAGCCCTGAACGTAATGTGACATGCAAACCCTGAACGTAATGTGACCTGCAAGCCCTGAACGTATGTGACCAGCAATTGCTGAATGTAATGTGACCAGCAAACCCTGAACGTAATGTGACATGCAAACCCTGAACGTATGTGACCTGCAAGCCCTGGATGTATGTGACCTGCAAATGCTGAACGTATGTGACCAGCAAATGCTGAACGTATGTGACCTGCAAGACCTGAACGTATTTGACCTGCAAACCCTGAAAGTATGTGACATGCAAATGCTGAACTTATGTGACCTGCAAATGCTGAACATATGTGACCAGCAAATGCTGAACGTATGTGACCTGCAAACCCTGAATGTATGTGACCTGCAAATGCTGAACGTAATGTGACATGCAAAACCCTGAATGTATGTGACCTGCAAGCCCTGAACGTATGTGACCTGCAAGCCCTGAACGTAATGTGACATGCAAACCCTGAACGTAATGTGACCTGCAAACTCTGAACGTAATGTGACCTGCAAACACCGAATGAATGTGACCTGCAAACACCGAACGTAATGTGACCTGCAAATGCTGAATGTATGTGACCTGCAAACCCTGAATGTAATGTGACCTGCAAGCCCTGAACGTAATGTGACCTGCAAGCCCTGAACGTAATGTGACATGCAAACCCTGAATGTAATGTGACCTGCAAACACTGAACGAATGTGACCTGCAAACACCGAACGTAATGTGACCTGCAAGCCCTGAACGTATGTGACCAGCAAATGCTGAACGTAATGTGACCTGCAAGCCCTGAACGTAATGTGACCTGCAAGCCCTGAACGTAATGTGACCTGCAAGCCCTGAACGTATGTGACCAACAAATGCTGAACGTAATGTGACCTGCAAGCCCTGAACGTAATGTGACCTGCAAGCCCTGAACGTATGTGACCAGCAAATGCTGAACGTAATGTGACCTGCAAACCCTGAACGTATGTGACCTGCAAGCCCTGAACGTATGTGACCAGCAAATGCTGAACGTAATGTGACATGCAAACCCTGAACATATGTGACCTGCAAGCCCTGAACGTATGTGACCTGCAAGCCCTGAACGTAATGTGACCTGCAAGCCCTGAACGTAATGTGACCTGCAAACCCTGAACGTAATGTGACCTGCAAACCCTGAACGTATGTGACCAGCAAATGCTGAACGTATGTGACCTGCAAATGCTGAATGTATGTGACCTGCAAACCCTGAATGTAATGTGACCTGCAAATCCTGAACGTAATGTGACCTGCAAGCCCTGAACGTAATGTGACCTGCAAACCCTGAACGTAATGTGACCTGCAAACCCTGAACGTATGTGACCTGCAAGCCCTGAATGTAATGTGACCTGCAAGCCCTGAACGTAATGTGACCTGCAAACCCTGAACGTAATGTGACCTGCAAACTCTGAACGTATGTGACCTGCAAACGCTGAATGAATGTGACCTGCAAACACTGAACGTAATGTGACCTGCAAATGCTGAACGTAATGTGACCTGCAAACGCTGAACGTAATGTGACCTGCAAGCCCTGAACGTAATGTGACCTGCAATCCCTGAACGTAATGTGACCTGCAAGCCCTGAACGTAATGTGACCTGCAAGCCCTGAATGTATGTGACCTGCAAGACCTGAATGTATGTGACCTGCAAATGCTGAACGTAATGTGACCTGCAAGCCCTGAACGTAATGTGACCTGCAAATGCTGAACGTAATATGACCTGCAAGCCCTGAACGTATGTGACCTGCAAACCCTGAACGTATGTGACCTGCAAGCCCTGAACGCAATGTGACCTGCAAGCCCTGAACGCAATGTGACCTGCAAGCCTTGAACGTAATGTGACATGCAAACCCTGAACGTAATGTGACATGCAAGCCCTGAACGCAATGTGACCTGCAAGCCCTGAACGCAATGTGACCTGCAAGCCTTGAACGTAATGTGACATGCAAACCCTGAACGTAATGTGACATGCAAACCCTGAACGTAATGTGACCTGCAAGCCCTGGACATATGTGACCTGCAAGCCCTGAACGTATGTGACCTGCAAAACCCTGAACGTAATGTGACCTGCAAGCCTTGAACGTAATGTGACATGCAAACCCTGAAGGTAATGTGACCTGCAAGCCCTGAACGTAATGTGACCTGCAAACCCTGAACGTAATGTGACCTGCAAGCCATGAATGTATGTGACCTGCAAACCCTGAACGTATGTGACCTGCAAATGCTGAATGTATGTGACCTGCAAATGCTGAACATAATGTGACCTGCAAATGCTGAACATAATGTGACCTGCAAGCCCTGAACGTAATGTGATCAGCAAATGCTGAACGTAATGTGACCTCTAAGCCCTGAACGTAATGTGACCAGCAAACGCTGAACGTAATGTGACCTGCAAGCCCTGAACATAATGTGACCTGCAAATGCTGAACATAATGTGACCTGCAAGCCCTGAACGTAATGTGACCTGCAAGCCCTGAACGTATGTGACCAGCAAATGCTGAACGTAATGTGACCAGCAAACCCTGAACGTAATGTGACATGCAAACCCTGAACGTATGTGACCTGCAAATGCTGAATGTATGTGACCTGCAAACCCTGAACATATGTGACCTGCAAACCCTGAACATATGTGACCTGCAAATGCTGAATGTATGTGACCTGCAAATGCTGAACGTAATGTGACCTGCAAACCCTGAACGTAATGTGACCTGCAAGCTCTGAACGAAATGTGATCTGCAAATGCTTAACGTAATGTGACCTGCAAGCCCTGAACGTAATGTGACCTGCAAGCCCTGAACGTAATGTGACCTGCAAGCCCTGAACGTATGTGACCTGCAAGCCCTGAACATATGTAGCCAGCAAATGCTGAACGTAATGTGACTTGCAAGCCCTGAACGTAATGTGACCTGCAAGCCCTGAACGTATGTGACCAGCAAATGCTGAACATAATATGACCTGCAAACCCTGAACGTAATGTGACATGCAAACCCTGAACGTATGTGACCTGCAAGCCCTGAACGTATGTGACCTGCAAGCCCTGGACAATGTGACCTGCAAGCCCTGAACGTAATGTGACATGCAAACCCTGAACGTATGTGACCAGCAAATGCTGAACATATGTGACCTGCAAGCCCTGAACGTATTTGACCTGCAAGCCCTGAACGTATGTGACCAGCAATTGCTGAATGTATGTGACCAGCAAATGCTGAATATATGTGACCTGCAATCCATGAACGTATGTGACCTGCAAGCCATGAACGTATGTGACCTGCAAATGCTGAATGTATGTGACCTGCAAATGCTGAATGTATGTGCCCTGCAAATGCTGAATGTATGTGACCTGCAAACCCTGAACGTATGTGACCTGCAAACCCTGAACGTATGTGACCTGCAAATGCTGAATGTATGTGACCTGCAATTGCTGAACGTAATGTGACCTGCAAACCCTGAACGTAATGTGACATGCAAACCCTGAACGTAATGTGACCTGCAAATGCTGAACGTAATGTGACCTGCAAGCCCTGAACGTAATGTGACCAGCAAACGCTGAACGTAATGTGACCTGCAAATGCTGAACATAATGTGACCTGCAAGCCCTGAACGTAATGTGACATGCAAGCCCTGAACGTAATGTGACCTGCAAGCCCTGAACGTATGTGACCAGCAAATGCTGAACGTAATGTGACCTGCAAGCCCTGAACGTATGTGACCTGCAAATGCTGAACGTAATGTGACCTGCAAGCCCTGAACGTAATGTGACATGCAAACCCTGAACGTAATGTGACCTGCAAATGCTGAACGTAATGTGACCTGCAAATGCTGAATGTATGTGACCTGCAAACCCTGAACGTATGTGACCTGCAAACCCTGAACATATGTGACCTGCAAATGCTGAATGTATGTGACCTGCAATTGCTGAACGTAATGTGACCTGCAAACCCTGAACGTAATGTGACATGCAAACCCTGAACGTAATGTGACCTGCAAATGCTGAACGTAATGTGACCTGCAAGCCCTGAACGTAATGTGACCAGCAAACGCTGAACGTAATGTGACCTGCAAATGCTGAACGTAATGTGACCTGCAAACCCTGAACGTAATGTGACCTGCAAGCCCTGAACGTAATGTGACCTGCAAGCCCTGAACGTATGTGACCTGCAAATGCTGAACGTAATGTGACCTGCAAGCCCTGAACGTATGTGACCTGCAAATGCTGAACGTAATGTGACCTGCAAGCCCTGAACGTAATGTGACATGCAAACCCTGAACGTAATGTGACCTGCAAGCCTGAACGTATGTGACTGCAAATGCTGAACGTAATGTGACCTGCAAGCCCTAAGTGTAATGTGACCTGCAAGCCCTGAACGTAATGTGATCTGCAATCCCTGAACATAATGTGACCTGCAAGCCCTGAACGTAATGTGACCTGCAAGCCCTGAACATATGTGACCTGCAAGCCCTGAACGTATGTGACCAGCAAATGTTGAACGTAATGTGACCTGTAAGCCCTGAACGTAATGTGACCAGCAAATGCTGAACGTAATGTGACCTGAAAGCCCTGAACGTAATGTGACCAGCAAATGCTGAACGTAATATGACCTGCAAGCCCTGAACGTATGTGACCTGCAAGCCCTGAACGTATGTGACCTGCAAGCCCTGAACGCAATGTGACCTGCAAACCCTGAACCTAATGTGACCTGCAAGCCCTGAACTTAATCTGACCTGCAAATGCTGAACGTAATGTGACATGCAAACCCTGAACGTACCTGACCTGCAAGCTCTGAACGTATGTGACATGCAAGCCCTGAACGTAATGTGACCTGCAAACCCTGAACGTAATGTGACCTGCAAGCCCTGAACGTATGTGACCTGCAAATACTGAACGTAATGTGACCTGCAAACCTGAACGTAATGTGACCTGCAAATGTTGAACGTATGTGACCTGCAAACCCTGAACGTATGTGACCTGCAACCTGAACGTATGTGACCTGCAAATGCTGAATGTATGTGACCTGCAAATGCTGAAGTATGTGACCTGCAAATGCTGAATGTATGTGACCTGCAAACCCTGAACGTAATGTGACCTGCAAACCCTGAACGTATGTGACCTGCAAATGCTGAATGTATGTGACCTGCAAATGCTGAACGTAATGTGACCTGCAAGCCCTGAACGTAATGTGACCTGCAAACCCTGAACGTAATGTGACCTGCAAGCCCTGAACGTAATGTGACCTGCAAGCCCTGAACGTAATGTGACCTGCAAACCCTGAACGTAATGTGACCTGCAAGCCCTGAATGTAATGTGACATGCAAACCCTGAACGTAATGTGACCTGCAAGCCCTGAACGTATGTGACCTGCAAACCCTGAATGTATGTGACCTGCAAATGCTGAACGTATGTGACCTGCAATGCTGAACGTAGTGACCTGCAAGCCCTGAACGTATGTGACCTGCAAATGCTGAACGTAATGTGACCTGCAAGCCCTGAATGTAATGTGACCTGCAAACCCTGAACGTAATGTGATCTGCAATCCCTGAACGTAATGTGACCTGCAAGCCCTGAACGTATGTGACCTGCAAATGCTGAATGTATGTGACCTGCAAATGCTGAACGTAATGTGACCTGCAAGCCCTGAACGTAATGTGAACTGCAAGCCCTGGACGTAATGTGACCTGCAAGCCCTGAACGTAATGTGACATGCAAACCCTGAACGTAATGTGACCTGCAAACTCTGAACGTAATGTGACCTGCAAGCCCTGAACGTAATGTGACCAGCAAATGCTGAACGTAATATGACATGCAAGCCCTGAACGTAATGTGACATGCAAACCCTGAACGTAATGTGACCTGCAAACTCTGAACGCAATGTGACCTGCAAGCCCTGAACATAATGTGACCAGCAAATGCTGAACGTAATATGACCTGCAAGCCCTGAACGTATGTGACCTGCAAACCCTGAACGTATGTGACCTGCAAGCCCTGAACGCAATGTGACCTGCAAACCCTGAACGTAATGTGACCTGCAAGCTCTGAACGTAATGTGACATGCAAAACCCTGAACGTAATGTGACCTGCAAGCCCTGAACGTATGTGACCTGCAAGCCCTGAACGCAATGTGACCTGCAAGCCCTGAACGTAATGTGACATGCAAACCCTGAACGTAATGTGACCTGCAAGCCCTGAACGTAATGTGACATGCAAACCCTGAACGTAATGTGACCTGCAAGCCCTGAACGTATGTGACTCAGCAATTGCTGAACGTATGTGACCAGCAAATGCTGAAAGTATGTGACCTGCAAGCCATGAACGTATGTGACCTGCAAATGCTGAATGTATGTGACCTGCAAATGCTGAATGTATGTGACCTGCAAACCCTTAACGTATGTGACCTGCAAACCCTGAACGTATGTGACCTGCAAATGCTGAATGTATGTGACCTGCAAATGCTGAACGTAATGTGACCTGCAAATGCTGAACGTAATGTGACCTGCAAGCCCAAAGTGTAATGTGACCTGCAAGCCCTGAACGTAATGTGATCTGCAATCCCTGAACGTATGTGACCTGCAAACCCTGAACGTATGTGACCTGCAAATGCTGAATGTATGTGACCTGCAAATGCTGAACGTAATGTGACCTGCAAGTCCTGAATGTAATGTGACCTGCAAATGCTGAACGTAATGTGACCTGCAAGCCCTAAGTGTAATGTGACCTGCAAGCACTGAACGTAATGTGATCTGCAAACCCTGAACGTAATGTGACCTGCAAGCCCTGAACGTAATGTGACCTGCAAGCCCTGAATGTATGTGACCTGCAAGCCCTGAATGTATGTGACCAGCAAATGCTGAACGTAATGTAACCTGTAAGCCCTGAACGTAATGTGACCAGCAAATGCTGAACATAATGTGACCTGCAAGCTCTGAACGTAATGTGACATGCAAATGCTGAACGTAATGTGACCTGCAAGCCCTGAACTTAATGTGACCTGCAAACCCTGAACGTATGTGACCTCCAAATGCTGAATGTATGTGACCTGCAAATGCCGAATGTATGTGACCTGCAAATGCTGAACATAATGTGACCTGCAAATGCTGAACGTAATATGACCTGCAAGTCCTGAACATATGTGACCTGCAAACCCTGAACATATGTGACCTGCAAGCCCTGAACGCAATGTGACCTGCAAGCCCTGAACGCAATGTGACCTGCAAGCCTTGAACGTAATGTGACATGCAAACCCTGAACGTAATGTGACATGCAAGCCCTGAACGCAATGTGACCTGCAAGCCCTTAACGCAATGTGACCTGCAAGCCCTGGACATATGTGACCTGCAAGCCCTGAACGTATGTGACCTGCAAAACCCTGAACGTAATGTGACCTGCATGCCTTGAACGTAATGTGACATGCAAACCCTGAACGTAATGTGACCTGCAAGCCCTGAACGTAATGTGACCTGCAAACCCTGACCATAATGTGACCTGCAAGCCATGAACGTATGTGACCTGCAAACCCTGAACGTATGTGACCTGC
>JABXNX010001272.1:0-13186 GCA_014843695.1 Archivesica marissinica | reverse complement strand
TCCTTGAAACATTTCCTTTGTCTCTCAAACATGCACATGTGTTTGCAGTCTTCTGACAACAAATACATCATTTGGCTTTTTCTGGAAATCGCACGCGAGATAAGTTAAAAAAAATTGGCGAGAGGAGAAGCTGCCAATGTGTTCTTGATAGAAATATTGGAGTATTCCCGAATTCAAACAGCTATGTTCATGGTCTGTACTCGAAACATATTTTTGAAAAAAAATTAATACAGATGTCCTGCGCTTGTCGATTTGTGTTGATTTCTAATTGATGAGTTCGTTCATGATGGCGACTGGCCAGGGAAACCCAAATCGAGCCAGCGCACTCGCCAAACATGGCCGAAATATCAAATTTATGTGTTTCTTATATGGACAGGAAATAGACAATCAGTTGGAAATTTTTTCGAGGGTTGGTATTTTGTTCAACAGTTCTGTTTTATCGCGATTTGAACGATATTGATGTGCACTAGGTGAAAAAATAGTATATTCAGTATATTGAAAGCGTTTGCACAGGCGGCAACACGCGGAACAGACTAATTAACATAGAAAACACAAGTACATGTAACGACACCAGGAAATTCTCATAAGTAAAATGTTTTATTGAATGGAAGGGTGGGAAAAATTAGACACCACATATCACTGCTCAATTTAGACATCATCGCAAAATTTTATCCCCGCGAAATAAAAGCATGTCACAGTATCTAACATTATACATACTTGCACAGATTATCTAATATTTAGTTTTGAGTGATTTTATACATGTACTCACTTCCTTCACTTCCACGATAGACTTGGACTTTTGTCCCTTCCCTCTGTCAAATTTTGTCTCTCCCTCGATGTATTGCACAGCGAGCAGCAGTCTCTCTTTTGGATTCTGAAACAACCATGAAAATGACAAAATTGTGGAATGCAATGTTAAAATGTTTAATGAACAGTAAATGTGTTTAAAAAACATGGTTTATGTAAATGTCTTGATTATTACATGTATTTTATGTCTATTTTATGAACTATGAACTACTCGTCTACCTATTATCATTAATAATTAAAACAAAGTGAAATGGCATATGGTACATGAAAACATATAGCACATGTATGCATATTGTTGAGTCAAAACCTACCAAACCAATTAATAAAGGATTAGTCAATCAGTTTGGCGTAACCAATTACAACTGATGAAAGACTGAAATTTCAACAGATTTTCAAAACTAGTAAATATTCACCTCTCCGAAGTCACTTTTTGACATCTTCTCTACAGCAGAACATAGTTTGGGTAGATTCTGCCGGAGAGTTTCAAAGTGCTTCTCTGAAACCAGTCGCTTGAAGTCAGACATAACCTGCAAAACACAATAAACAGATATTAAGAGTACTGAAAAGTCTGCCAACACCTTAACTTGCAAAAAGTTTTGAACAAAAATTAATAAGGGCAAGGAGCTTTCAATTATACATAAATAGGTGCCTAAAAACAGGTGATGATAACTCCTACCTGTGATATTGACTTGCGGCATCCATACAATGGGGATTGATTGACCAATCTTTACGAATGTGCAAAAGGCTCTTCAACTTTGTATTCAGCATGTTTATTGTAATGCACCTCACACTTCAAACTGACAGGATTAATTATACTGATTTCATCTAAGATGTGGGGAATTAGAGCCACCTCTCTGTTCTAGTCGTACTTACATATTTACCCTGTCTGTAACAGGGAATTTTGTCTATGATGGCTTCGACCTGTCCGTCCGGTAAACCCTTGATATATTCCTGGTTGTTTGGGAATGTCTCCTTCAGCAAGGTTTTGATATGCACTTCTGACCTCGCCGGCTTTCCCCATTCATTCCGCAGCTGTTCTAAATGCGTGCTGTATTCCGCTTCTGACAGCTTAACAGCCTCGATCCCAGGAGCCTCGACAAGGATGACCCTTCTTTTTGCTGGTGGGGGAGTTGCACCATCCTCCACAGATGGGGGGGGGGTCGTCCTCTTTTTGTTCTTCCACCTCAAATGACGAATTCGCTGGCTAAGGTTTTGTGTGAATACACTCTGTGAACATGGGTACAATGACACTAAATGAATGTCACAGTATCAATCTATCCTATCAAATGAACTACATTAAAACCTCACAACTTATCTAATATAGAGTTCATGGAACAATTAACAAGGACTCCACGATTGGTGCTGGATGCTAGACAAAATATTGCTTGAATCTACTTATTATAAAACATTTGTTCATACTCAAACAACAAATTTATGCTAAAAAGAAAATCTGTACATCTGTATACGGCTACCAAATATATATTTACAGCCACCTTGTATATTTCCAACCCCCCTGTTCAGCAAAATAGACTCTACTAGTCCCAAAGAAGGACAGTATAGCATAATTACACTGTATAATGGTTAGCACAAGCAGTCCTGACATACACAAAATGGCAAGATCAATTTATCGACGTATAATGTACATCAGGGTTTTCACCCGAAAGAGGCTGTCTATCTTATAAACATCTACAAAAACCAGTCAATCAATTTTTTTCAAATGCAAAAATTGAGGTTTAAACCGACCAAGCTCTAAGAAACATTTGGAATATCTGCCGACCAGATCCTAATAGAAATCATGGTACATGCACAACAAATTATTGATCACAAAACAGTGAACGTACCCAGTCATCATTGCCATACTGTTTCACACAGGGGTACTCCAAGACCATTTTTTCCCAATGGCAGAATATTCAGCTTTGCTGGAAATCCCAGGAAAGTGGTCCATGTAGTGTACTGCCGTCTCACTGACCATCAAGCTCCAAACCTCCTTCGGATGTCCCTCCTCCAACAGCCTGCTGACTCTGGTTGAAAACCTTGGCAATGGTGATGACATGGTAACGCGGAGAACTACAATTTACAAATACACTTGATAAAACAAAAACCCATTTATTTCATTAAGTTCAATCATCATCACCAGGTTTAGGTATGCTGAGCACAAATTTGGATACAAAACAGAAATAATATGAACTGTGATATGAAATGGAAAAAAAGAAAACCCATTTAATAGACATTTACACAATGTATAACGGCTAAATGTTTCTTGTATACGTAGTGTGCCCAATTGTTTGTTTTATCCCATGTACATTGTATATCTCCATGAGAGGAAAATGTACTTCAATTGTACCAAGTTCACAGTTTAGGATTTTTTTTATTATTGAGCGAAAGTTTACACTTGACAATTTTTAGGCTGACATAATCAGTATCGGTATCAACGAAGCTGGAACCATTGATATTTTGCTACCCCTTGTGTCATGACAGATTACATAAACTTAAAAGTGTATATAGTGCATAATAATTAATATATAAAGTAGATATATATGCTTTATAGCCATAAACCTGTCTACAACATGCACACACATTCTAACAACAAGAGAGCTACCTGATGCAGGTGGTGTCCAAGGTGTATTCTGCGTATCAGACCCAGGAGTGCCTGGCCTAGAGGCGGGAGTGCCTGGCCTAGAGACGGGAGTGTCTGGCCTAGAGATGGAGGTGTCGTCGTCTGGCCTAGAGACAGGGGTTTCGGTTCTGTACTGTCCATGTTTTGGTGTAGAGGGACCTGGCAATTGGTCCTTGACAAGCCCATCCACCACGCCATCTTTACTCCACTCCTCATCCGCCTGAAGCAGCATCATCGTCTCACCCATGAGTGCTCCCAGAATATCATCGTCATCCACCTCTGTGCCATCGACTTCCAAAACCAGCTTAACACCTGGCCCAGGAAGACCAAGTTTTGTAGCACCTTGAAAATATACGAAAACCGTGATTACAAAAATGTGCAACCATTGAAGAAGTTTTCTGTGGTATTACTTCTGAGTTACTTTAACATATTCGTCTCATGAAGCGCTCCTACCCTAGCAGCTTCTCCATTTTATATATTTGCTCACCAATACACAAGGGAGAACAATTAGATCCTGTCTGTGTCTGCTTCTGTTCAGTGAACTGTTCATATAATGATATCCCACGGAATAAACGCAGCATAGAGAAATATGAATATTAGAATACCCCATACAAGTTATTGCAAATCGAATTATACAATATGCCCTCTGCAGTACTTTTTAGTTGAAAATGTATGCATATAGCGCAGTTCCTCCTCCATGATACACATATAACTCAGCACATATAACTCACCCAAATGTCTGATCTCCTTGAGTGTCTTCAGTGAGCCAGGTAATAGTTTTTTCACTTGTCTGGTGACATTCCAAATTTTGTAGAAGGATGCCATATTTACACCTTCTGCTGTAAATTGCAAACAGGATACCACCATAAAGTTAGCGTGCCATTTTCTTAACATATATATATACATCGTACACATACCACATTAGACTCGATTTTTGTATCAATGAACTATATTAAAAGCATTTTGAAACATCGATCTGTCACACTTAGTAAAGTAGGGAGTGAGCAACTGTTTATAGAATTTAATAGAAGAAAGGTTTATCTACATATCGAAGCCAGATATTGCAGTTTTCAAAGGAAGAAGAAACTACAGAATGATAATACCCGAACAATATAAGCAAATGCATTTCCCCTGGGTGGGGAACCTGTGTACCTAGTTTGAACAGAATCGGCCCAGGGCCTGTCGTGTTATTGTGCGAAAACCACCCGGGGGGGAGACTTGGGGTCTGAGTGGGTAAAATAAAAGGGTATTTTTTTTTAGGGCTGTCCAAGTAACGTGAAAAGGGGTGCCAAATTAGTCAGAATTGGCAAAAATGAGTACTTTTTTAGCAAAATGACCAGAAATCAAGTAAAAGTTTTATTTTACCATTTGAACTTGGAAAGCGGTACTTTTTTGGCATTTCTGATACCGTGAAAAGGGTCCAATTTTGGGACCCATTAACCAACATGTTTACCCAACCTGACCCTGAGTGGCCCCCCGGGTGCATGATCTGCCTGATAAAAATGCTAAATATTTTCATTATGTATACATTTTAAAATAACACTTGAAAGTCAAATCTCGAACTCTGTTCACTGTACTACTACAACAAATCTACAAGTATTCTGCTCTATGAGAATATTGATTGACGACATGCCACTTCCCTTGGTACATATGTAGTGCTAAAGGCCATGCTGAGAAAAGGGTTGTTTGTTTTCTTATCTGCAGCTGTCCCGATATCTCCAGCTCGAAAGCCAAAATATGAGAATTGAAATCCAAAATTGGCAGCTCTTCCACAATGAAATACTTGACATCATCCTTGATGACAATAGTATGCAACCGTCCGAATATAGGTACATCCTCAACATACTCAAGCACCAGGCAACAGCCGGCTCGATAAATGTGACCATGTATAACAACTTGTGTAGTTTTGTACACTGGTGTTTTATCGTCATCTGTCAAATTGGCTAATGTCTGAAAAGAAGCCTTTAAATCAGGAAAGGCCTCATCAAAGAGAAGTTCTTCCCCCTCTGACACAATGTCTCCTGAGTAAAGAAAATTCTCCGATGGCTGTCCAGCAAAATTTGTCTGCATATGGCACATGTATTTTTGGTGCTTCAGACTCAATGTTTTGGGTAGATTTTTAAAACATTTGATGTTTTTGGTCTTGAAGTAAGCATGTTTGCCTTCGAACCGCATACACCAGTGATTCCGTAGTGGACCATAGTTTTTCATCTGCAATGGCAGGTGGATCAGGTAGTGCATCTTGGGAATTATAGACACCTTTGGATATAACCTACCAAAATTGGAATTGTGATCAAATATCAGCTGTGACAGTTGACCAGCAGTCGTGTGGTCACAGCATGGACTTGTGGCAAGAATTGTTATTTGGACCAACCTGATAAAATGTTGCCATCTTAGGTCAGATTCAGGGACTTTTACCCCAGCAACAAAAGGAAGGACCATGCACAATATAAGCATTGCAGCGGATGTTTGCTTGATTTTGCCAGTTCCACTCAAATGGTTGGACAGAATCTTTTCTGGTTTCGAGCCAGCCTCCAAGTAACTGTATGAAAATGATGATAACCTGGCATTTAGCCATCTCAGCGTGAAGTATTTCTCCACATGAACAAAATGATACAACATGATTCTAAGCTCATAAGGCACTATACCTTCCAGTAACAAGTGCATGGGGTCTTGCACCAATCCAGAACAAATCGAAAACCCTGGTATGTCCATGAGTACACTGCCGGAGTTAATGCCCCACATCTTGCTCCAGTACTGACGAGTTTCTCTACCCAATTGCTGAAGTGTTTCGCACTTTTCACGATGATCAGTATCATTTCTGAGCGGAAAATGTCTGTCGTTAAAATGTATTTTCATGTCCTTCCCCGATGCACTGCACCTTCGACAAGCATTTAGGGCAAATGCAACACCCTCCTTGAACCCACCCAACCAATTTGCTGCAGGCGTGTCACATGCCGCCATTACTAGTGTACCTTCAATATTGAGAATATCACCATTGATTTCCATTGGAATACCCCCTGTTGCCAGTGCCTTTACTGTGTCAATGAAATCTTTCAATAAACCTGCGTGCAAATTTTTTGTATCCCGAGCTTTTGCTACAGCAATAAGCTGAATGCAAGTCAGACGTGATCTGTGCTCTGGGGGGATATTTGCCAAGGTGAAATAAAACATAGATAATTTGTGTTTTTTTGTGTGTGATCCAATGGGATTGACAACTTCAATGTCATCTGTATGAATGATTATCTGCAGAGCTGTTTTATTTCGACTAAATAACTCGTGATCAACTATGTATGACCCATCACCAACATCACGCATGAGACTACTTCGCGATTTGTGACCTGTTTGAATGAAATGCCATACCTCTGGCAGTGAGAGAAACCGTTGTAAATTCTCTTTGAATGGAACAATGTAACCCATTTGGGGCATACTGACAAGCTGTCCACGAACTGTAACAAACTTGGAACCAAGCTTCACCTCTTCTGGATTCAACCAGTTGTAATTTTCAGTGTAAAATTTATCTCTCCTTTTCACGGTGATAAATTCTTCCGCAAATGTGTCTGTATCAATCTCGGATAAAAAATCGGCAGGTAAACCCTGTTCCGTCAGTGCAAGTTGTACTCTTTGTCTGAAGATTTCAACATTTTGCTGAATAAGAGTCGAGGTTGTAACCAATACGTCATTAACAGCTCTTTGGGTCATATTGTGTTCTGCTTCTAAGGTTAGGCTGTATTTTGCCATGCATAATTTCTTCTGTTCATCTACAGACAATTGATACTGTATTGGATCAATATGCTCATTATTTTCATCAATTTCCATACCATCATCATCTGGAAGACAATTATTGTTCTCAATAGCGGTAGTCAATTTATGCTTTCTGCTTACGTGCGATTTAAATGCACCCCATGCTTTTGTTGTATATGGACAGTTGGGGTAACCACAATACACCACAAAATTGGGATCATGTCTATGCGATCGCACAACATGTGTAACAAATCGGTCATACTCAGTTGTGCTGAAACTACACATGAAACAGTTACAACTGTTTACTTCCATTTTGTTTAGATTAGAGATACCCAAATTGACAAAATCCCAAGTGAGTGATTTACCTGAAATTCAGACACTATAGCCGGCCCTAACACTTCTCTATACTATAGCGCCTGACAACATTGACTAAACCGTGCATACAGATATGTACGCAGTCGTACGAGCGCTCATTATACGCTCGAGATCGTCACGCGCAGCTCGGTCCGTCGCGGGGTTTTCGATTTCCCCATGCTGGCCACTGATTGGTTGATGTTGTTTACCGAGAAATACATGTACACGAGTCCGAGATCAAACAACTTTCTGTACTTGGGTTTTTGCCGGAAAAAGTTATTTAGTCAATGTTGTCAGGCGTTACAGGCAAGTGTTGAGGCCGGCTGTAGCGTCTGAATGTCAGGTAAGTGAGTGATGCCGATGGGGGACCAGAATATGAATATGTTGCATGTTTACCTAGGGGGCCTACATCAGTACATCATTACATGTACATGTAACTTACAACCTATAATTAGTAACACTAATAAATTGTAATATACTAAACGAGGGGGGTGTTAAACCTCAAGGTGTAGGTGGGTCTCAGGCAAAAATTTAAACATTTATTTAAACAAACTTTTCATTGAAAACTCATGGACATGGACAATTTACCCCCCCCCCCCGGCCTTCGGTCACAAGATCGGCCTACTAACCTACATTTAGAATGGAAAATGTAGGCTTGAAAACGCCAGGATCAGGTGATCAAATCGTAGAGATATGATTGTAGCCTAACTTGTAACAGTTGCTCTCACCGACTATGCTAACGACGGATGTAATGTGTTGCTGAGAAATGGCGCCAAGCTCAAGTTAACTTTATATAGGCAACTTGCATGGGTGCTAGTAGGCAGGCGTTCCTACCGCTAACGGTATCAATTACGTCAAGGAATTACTTCAAATAGATTATGGAAATACTGATTTCACACGCACATATACCTTATGGCAATAATACCTGTAGCAAAACACGCAAAAAGTTGGAAGTTCAGTGAGATGCTGGTCCGGGATACTCGCTTGGTGATGATGACGACAAAATGGAAGCGGCGCATGCGCATCATTGTCTTCGACCCAAAACGCGCGAAACATAAACGTAACGTTTAGGTATCGACACCAAAACCGGCGCAAAATATAAACGTAACGTTTAGGCCTATGTGTCGATACAGGTAAACATAACGTTTACTTGGAGTCGTGAGAGTGGCAATTTTTGTTAGGCCCATTTCAAAAACACTATCCGATGAGCAAAATCATGTTATCAGTCTAGATCAATTAACCAAACTTGTAAATTATAACTTTATACTCTACGGTATAAACACAGACTGCACAATTTATATTTATATCAAGTGATGATTTTCAAACTAAAGCAAATCTTAAAAATAATATTACTTGAACAAGGTAAAAATGTGAATACAATTTTTAGCATAACACTGAAATAAATTAATCTCAAATCGTGTCATTTCTAGTATGTGTTAACCAACAATATACAATACAAATTAGAACTAAACATTATGTTTACAACATAAACACTTCACCATAGAGATATAAACATAACGTTTAATGATAATAAACGGATGGATCAAGTATGTGTTTAGAATCTAAACGCATAAACACATAACTAAACACATGTAATTTACAGTGTATAGGTAAGACATTTACATTCCACAGTGCCTCGTTGTGTGTCATGGTACAAGCAATGTTATATTGAGCATATGTGGATCCGGGAAGTCGAAGGTTAGTTTAAACATATTGTATTCAGTTCATTCAATATATATACGGTATATAAATACAACAGGATATCTGAAATGGATTGGAAAACAAGCTGAGAGCTTATGTAAATTCCTTTCCATGGGGATGTTACAATATACAGTTGTTAGCATTGAGAGCGGTTAGTGAGACATGCCGGGCATTGTCTTGAGATATTTAGCCCCGATTGGTATTGGGTGCTTGTATGCGTAATTGTGATTTGTGGTTCGAAGTTCATTCTGATATGGCCGGTTGGTGAGCCGCCAGCTAGTTTAATAAATCAGTATGTGGATCCGGTAAGTCGAAGGTTCGAAGTTCATTCTGATATGGCCGGTTGGTGAGCCGCCAGCTAGTTTAATAAATCAGTATGGCGCCTGGACTGCAAGGATGGGATTCTGGAGAATTGATGTTCATAAAAGGTGTCTCATAATGTGTCAGAAATGGTTGGCCCTTCCAATGGATGACACTATAATAAACACACGCTTTATAATGCTATATTAAATCCCCGCAGTTAGGAAAGAGGGTCAGTGTTTGTTGCTGCGTGTGACTTAGCCTGGGAACAGGCGTCGCTATATTTTGCTTGGTCAGTCAAATACATATATTTTATCACCGAGACTATTAATTGGGCTGTATTGAGTTTCTGATCATGTCATTTTGCCAGAAGTTAAAAAGTGAAAAATCGACAGACTAGCACCCAGGCTACGTGTGACTGACTGTCTGTCTGTGTGTGTTATCAGGATAACGATAAAAATTGTATATGTTTTTATGAAACTGTGTGGATATATACGAGTAGAGGGTTGGTCAAGAAGGAAGTGTCTCGATTGTGGGAGAAATTGGCCCAGGAATGTGGTCATTGCGGTCAGCCAAGTGTCCTCTCGCAATGACGTCTATGGTAAACTATATGAGCTTGTAACTCGACAACAAAGTAAGGTAAGCAAATACATCCAATGGTACATCTATAGGATATCTCACGTGACCATTCCAATAAACAATGCGTCGTGACCATGACGTAGAACTTTCAAGGGATTGCGCCTCTCCGAGTGCTATGCTCTCGTTATGATGATGATATTCATAAGGCTTAGAAAAACAACTGGAAGTGCACCTTCTGCAAGCCAGAAGTATTGCTTCTTGTTTAAACTGAAATAATGCGACACCCTCAATGGGATTCCAACCTACAGCAGTGAGAGGCAGTGATTTGAGGTAAATGACTGTAACCACTCGGTCACGGAGTCCTCGATTTTTTCCGTACAAAATATTAACTCTTATGTTGACCACTTAGTTATACAAATTTATTTTAGCTCGATTGTGAAACAAATTTTTATATTAATCATTCTCGATACCCCATTCCTGATGGAATCCATCACCATGAAGGAGAGAGAAGAGGCAACGTGGAATGTAAATGACTTGTCTACGGACAGCGGGGCTCGAACTCCTGGCATTTCGTACCTGCAGCGAACGCGATAACACGACTTCCACTGTTGACCACTCACATGTACCATACCTCTAAATTGTGCACCGCCTGCGTTTCCGGAAGTGCAGCGCATGTAGCCGCCCATGATGTACAACAACGACTGTGCGATTGGTAGAATTGTGTTTATTCTGAATTAGGAAGCGGATTTTCTGAAGATCTTTCAAAGCATAATATACTCACATAAACACATTGTCACATATAAATGAAACTTCACCTTGGGGAATGACAGACTATAATTCGTTGGCACAGACCCTAACTGTATATAATGATCAGACTGCAAATCGATCATTTGTTAAAATGTGCGAAGCTATTCACCAGAAAAACAAATCATTTCCTATTTCGTTTATCTTATCTCATCCATTATTGCCCGCTGTCTGTAGATTATGCAACAAGGTAATTAGAAATTGATATCATTGGCGAGAAATGATGATGAATGGGAAAAGAAATATCACAATAATATTGTTTACGAAATAATCCAATGTTATTGTGAATATACACAAATGTATTATATCCGCTCGCCCACATGGTTCGCCGGCGGCGAGGTTAACAAGCTCAATCATCATGTATTATATCCGCTCGCCCACATAGTTCGCCGTCGGCGAGGGTAAATAAGCTCAATTATCTTGTATTATATCCGCTCGCTCACATGGTTCGCCGGCGGCGAGGGTTAAATAAGCTCAATCATTATGTATTATATCCGCTCGCCCACATGGTTCGCCGGCGGCGAGGGTTAAATAAGCTCAATCATTATGTATTATATCCGCTCGCCCACATGGTTCGCCGGCGGCGAGGGTAAATAAGCTCAATCATTATGTATTATATCCGCTCGCCCACATGGTTCGCCGGCGGCGAGGGTAAATAAGCTCAATCATCATGTATTATATCCGCTCGCCCACATGGTTCCACCGGCGGCGAGGGTAAATAAGCTCAAGCATCGTGTATTATATCCGCTCGCCCACATGGTTCGCCGGCGGCGAGGGTAAATAAGCTCAATCATCATGTATTATACCCGCTCGCCCACATGGATCGCCAGCGGCGAGTGTAAATAAGCTCAATCATCATGTATTATACCCGCTCGCCCACATGGTTCGCCGGCGGCGAGGGTAAATAAGCTCAATCATGTATTATACCCGCTCGCCCACATGGTTCGCCGGCGGCGAGGTTAAATAACCTCAATCATCGTGTATTATACCCGCTCGCCCACATGGTTCGCCGGCGGCGAAGGTAAATAAGCTCAATCATCATGTATTATACCCGCTCGCCCACATGGTTCGCCGGCGGCGAGGGTAAATAAGCTCAATCATCGTGTATTATATCCGCTAGCCCACATGGTTCGCCGGCGGCGAGGTTAAATAAGCTCAATCATCATGTATTATACCCGCTCGCCCACATGGTTCGCCGGCGGCGAGGGTAAATAAGCTCAATCATCATGTATTATATCCGCTCGCCCACATGGTTCGCCGGCTGCGAGGGTTAAATAAGCTAAATCATCATGTATTATATCCGCTTGCTCACATTGTTCGCCGGCGGCGAGGTTGAATAAGCTCAATCATCATGTATTATTTCCGCATGCTCACATTGTTCGCCGGCGGCGAGGTTGAATAAGCTCAATCATCATGTATTATTTCGCTCGCCCACAAGGTTCGCCGGCGGCGAGGGTTAAATAAGCTCATTCATCATGTATTATATCCGCTCGCCCACATGGTTCGCCGGCGGCGAGGGTAAATAAGCTCAATCATCATGTATTATATCCGCTCGCCCACATGGTTCCACCGGCGGCGAGGGTAAATAAGCTCAAGCATCGTGTATTATATCCGCTAGCCCACATGGTTCGCCGGCGGCGAGGTTAAATAAGCTCAATCATCATGTATTATACTCGCTCGCCCACATGGTTCGCCGGCGGCGAGCGTAAATAAGCTCAATTATCATGTATTATACCCGCTCGCCCACAGGGGTCGCCGGCGGCGAGGTTAATTAGTTCAATCATCGTGTATTATACCCGCTCGCCCACATGGTTGGCCGGCGGCGAAGGTAAATAAGCTCAATCATCATGTATTATACCCGCTCGCCCACATGGTTCGCCGGTGGCGAGGGTAAATAAGCTCAAGCATCGTGTATTATATCCGCTAGCCCACATGGTTCGCCGGCGGCGAGGTTAAATAAGCTCAATCATCATGTATTATACCCGCTCGCTCACATGGTTCGCCGGCGACGAGGGTAAATAAGCTCAATCATCGTGTATTATATACGCTCGCCCACATGGTTCGCCGGCGGCGAGGGTAAATAAACTCAAGCATTATGTATTATACCCGCTCGCCCTCATGGTTCGCCGGCGGCGAGGTTAAATAAGCTCAATCATCATGTATTATATACGCTCGCTCACATGGTTCGCCGGCGGCGAGGGTAAATAAGCTCAATCATCATGTATTATATACGCTCGCCCACAAGGTTCGCCGGCGGCGAGGTTAAATAAGCTCAATCAT
>JABXNX010001271.1:0-13190 GCA_014843695.1 Archivesica marissinica | reverse complement strand
TCTATCTTCAATCATTTGGCATTTCAATGTATTATCTTCAATCAAATGGCATTTCCAAGTATTATCTTCAATCATTTGGCATTTCCATGTATTATCTTCAATCATATGGCATTTCCATGTATTATCTTCAATCAACTGGCATTTCCATGTATTATCTTCAATCATTTGGCATGTCCATGTATTATCTTCAATCATATGGCATTTCCATGTATTATCTTCAATCAACTGGCATTTCCATGTATTATCTTCAATCATTTGGCATTTCAATGTATTATCTTCAATCAAATGGCATTTCCATGTATTATCTTCATCATATGGCATTTCCATGAATTATCTTCAATCATTTGGCATGTCCATATATGATCTTCATTCATTTGGCATTTTAATGTATTATCGTCAATCATTTGACATTTCCATGTATTAAACGTCAATCATTTGGCATTTCCGTGAATTATCTTCAATCATATGGCATGTCCATGTATTATCGTCAATCATTTGGCATTCTCATGTATTAAACGTCAATCATTTGGCATTTCCATGTATTATCTTCAATCATTTGGCATTTCCATGTATTATCTTCAATCAAATGGCATTTCCATGTATTATCTTCAATCAAATGGCATTTCCATGTATTATCTTCAATCAAATGGTATTTCCATGAATTATCTTCAATCATATGGCATGTCCATGAATTATCTTCAATCATATGGCATTTCCATGTATTATCTTCAATCATATGGCATGTCAATGTATTATCTTCAATCAACTGGCATTTCCATGTATTATCTTCAATCAGTTGGCATGTCCATGTATTATCTTCAATCATATGGCATGTCAATGTATTATCTTCAATCAAATGGCATTTCCATGTATTATCTTCAATCATTTGGCATTCTCATGTATTAAACATCAATCATTTGGCATGTCCATGTATTATCTTCAATCATTTGGCATTTCAATGTATTATCTTCAATCAAATGGCATTTCCATGTATTATCGTCAATCATTTGGCATTCTCATGTATTAAACGTCAATCATTTGGCATTTCCATGTATTATCTTCAATCAAATGGCATTTCCATGTATTATCTTCAATCAAATGGTATTTCCATGAATTATCTTCAATCATATGGCATGTCCATGAATTATCTTCAATCATATGGCATTTCCATGTATTATCTTCAATCATATGGCATGTCAATGTATTATCTTCAATCATATGGCATTTCCATGTATTATCTTCAATCATATGGCATGTCCATGTATTATCTTCAATCATATGGCATTTCCATGTATTATCTTCAATCATATGGCATGTCAATGTATTATCTTCAATCAACTGGCATTTCCATGTATTATCTTCAATCAGTTGGCATGTCCATGTATTATCTTCAATCATATGGCATGTCAATGTATTATCTTCAATCAAATGGCATTTCCATGTATTATCTTCAATCATTTGGCATTCTCATGTATTAAACATCAATCATTTGGCATGTCCATGTATTATCTTCAATCATTTGGCATTTCAATGTATTATCTTCAATCAAATGGCATTTCCATGTATTATCTTCAATCATTTGGCATTCTCATGTATTAAACGTCAATCATTTGGCATTTCCATGTATTATCTTCAATCAATTGTCATTTCCATGTATTATCTTCAATCATTTGGCATTTCCATGTATTATCTTCAATCATTTGGCATTTCCATCAATTATCTTTAATCATATGGCATTAATATGAATTCCGGGGATATATTGACGCTATGACGCCATTCCGGGGATATAATGACGCTATGACGCCAGTCCGGGGATATATTGACGCTATGACGCCAGTCCGGAGATATAATGGCGCTATGACGGCAGTCCGGGATATATTGACGCTATGACGCCAGTCCGGGGATATAATGACGCCAGTCCGGGGATATAATGACGCTATGACGACAGTCCGGAGATATATTGACGCTATGACGCCAGTCCGGGGATATAATGACGCTATGACGACAGTCCGGAGATATATTGATGCTATGACGCAAGTCCGGGGATATATTGACGTTATGACGACAATCTGGGGATATATTGACACCATGACGACAGTATGTTGATATATTGCCGCTATGATAACAGTTAGTGGATATATGGACGCTATGACGACATCGGGGGGGGGGGAAATAACGCTATGACGACAGTCCGGGGATATATTGCCGCTATGACGACAGTTCGGGATATATTGACGCTATGACGACATTCTGTGGATATATTGACGCCATGGTGACATTCTGTGGATATATTGACGCTATGACGACAGTCCGGAGATATATTGACGCCATGACGACATTATGTGGATATATTGACGCCATGACGACATTCTGGGGGATATATTGACGCCATGGCGACATTCTGTGGATATATTGACGCCATGGTGACATTCTGTGGATATATTGACGCTATGACGACATTCTGTGGATATATTGACGCAATGACGACAGTTCGGGGATATATTGACGCTATTACGACACTCCGGGGATATATTGACGCTATTACGACAGTCCGGAGATATACTGACGCTATGACGACAGTCCGGAGATATATTGACGCTATGACGACAGTCCGGAGATATATTGACGTTATGACGACAGTCCGGAGATATATTGACGCTATGACGACAGTCCGGAGATATATTGACGCTATGACGACAGTCCGGAGATATATTGACGCTATGACGACAGTCCGGAGATATATTGACGCTATGACGACAGTCCGGAGATATATTGACGCTATGACGACAGTCCGGAGGTATATTGACGCTATGACGACAGTACGGAGATATATTGACGCTATGACGACAGTCCGGAGATATATTGACGCTATTACGACAGTCCAGAGATATATTGACGCTATTACGACAGTCCAGAGATATACTGACGCTATTCCGACACTCCGGGGATATTTTGACGCTATGACGACAGTCCGGAGATATATTGACGCTATGACGACAGTCCGGAGATATATTGACGCTATGACGACAGTCCGGAGATATATTGACGCTATGACGACAGTCCGGAGATATACTGACGCTATGACGACAGTCCGGAGATATATTGACGCTATTACGACAGTCCGGAGATATATTGACGCTATTACGACAGTCCGGATATATATTGACGCTATTACGACAGTCCGGAGATATATTGACGCTATGACGACAGTCCGGAGATATATTGACGCTATGACGACAGTCCGGAGATATATTGACGCTATGACGACAGTCCGGAGATATATTGACGCTATTACGACAATCCGGAGATATATTGACGCTATTACGACAGTCCGGGGATATACTGACGCTATTACGACAGTCCGGGGATATATTGACGCTCTTACGACAGTCCGGAGATATATTGACGCTATTACGACAGTCCGGAGATATATTGACGCTATTACGACAGTCCGGAGATATACTGACGCTATTACGACAGTCCGGAGATATATTGACGCTATTACGACAGTCCAGAGATATACTGACGCTATTACGACAGTCCGGGGATATATTGACGCTATTACGACAGTCCGGGGAAATACTGACGCTATTACGACAGTCCGGAGATATATTGACGCTATTACGACAGTCCGGAGATATATTGACGCTATTACGACAGTCCGGAGAAATATTGACGCTATGACGACAGTCCGGAGATATATTGACGCTATTACGACCATCCGGAGATATATTGACGCTATTACGACAGTCCGGAGATATATTGACGCTATTACGACAGTCCGGAGATATACTGACGCTATTACGACAGTCCGGAGATATATTGACGCTATTACGACAGTCCGGGGATATATTGACGCTATTATTTGCAGATTTAAGTCCAGTAAATATTCGTTGCGTATACAGACAAAATGCCGAGCGATGTTAGAATTCCAATTCAATTGCAGATTGATACAACTATAAGCATATACTCAATAAATGTGTCCGCCTACGTGGTCGAGTGGTTAAGGTCACTGACTTGTATACCACTGTAACCTATCATCACTGATGGTCACAGGTTCGAGCCCCGCTCAGACCGTGTCTCATTTATATGAACAAGTTGGTAGTTTCTTACGGAGGTTGGTGCACCCAAGTACTGGTTAACCGCTGGAGCCTGCCCAGGAAAGGTGTTGTTAGGTAAACTGCCCACCGGCGATATAGCCCAAACTGGTGCTGATGCAGGTGTAAAACCCGACATATAACATAACATAACTCAATAAAGGTAAATCAATGAAAGAAACATTAAGGAATGGTTGTTTAATAATCTTGAATGCATCTTAGAAGCATGTATAACTCTAAGCTGTTCTAGAAAAATGTGAATTAAAACGAAAAGTGTGAGATGTAACACTTTATCTATGCTACTACTATACTGCCAGAAACTGACGTAGGTGCAAATTATTATGAAACTGATACTGCACAGTCAAACGTTATACGAACTAAGCACAAGATTACCACATCTTGTTGCCAAAACAATTAGTATGTTTCCTATTTTTAGTATCCAAAACATTGTCATGAGCGATAGTTTTATCTTTATTTTCTTTTTTAGAACGGTAACAGGAAACCCCTCTGTCTTTTTTTAAACTTATACAACGATATTTTACAACGATTGCGAAGCGAGTTTTAACAACTTATATTAATCACTCTCGTTGGCGCGGATGAAAGCATATAATTTTTTTTATTTTTTGTTTTTATGTGGTAATTCATGTGGGAGGATACCATATATGTGGCCATTCATGTGGGAGGATACCATATATGTGGCCATTCATGTGGGAGGATACCATATATGTGGCCATTCATGTGGGAGGATACCATATATGTGGCCATTCATGTGGGAGGATACCATATATGTGGCCATTCATGTGGGAGGATACCATATATGTGGCCATTCATGTGGGAGGATACCATATATGTGGCCATTCATGTGGGAGGATACCATATATGTGTTTGTGGATACTATATGTGGCCATTCATGTGGGAGGATACCATATATGTGGCCATTCATGTGGGAGGATACCATATATGTGGCCATTCATGTGGGAGGATACCATATATGTGGCCATTCATGTGGGAGGATACATATATGTGCATTCATGTGGGAGGATACATATATGTGACCATTCATGTGGAGTACCATATATGTGGCCATTCTGTGGGAGATACATATATGTGGCCATTCATGTGGGAGGATACCATATATGTGGCCATTCATGTGGGAGGATACCATATATGTGGCCATTCATGTGGGAGGATACCATATATGTGGCCATTCATGTGGGAGGATACCATATATGTGGCCATTCATGTGGGAGGATACCATATATGTGGCCATTCATGTGGGAGGATACCATATATGTGGCCATTCATGTGGGAGGATACCATATATGTGGCCATTCATGTGGGAGGATACCATATATGTGGCCATTCATGTGGGAGGATACCATATATGTGGCCATTCATGTGGGAGGATACCATATATGTGGCCATTCATGTGGGAGGATACCCATATATGTGGCCATTCATGTGGGAGGATACCATATATGTGGCCATTCATGTGGGAGGAAACCATATATGTGGCCATAGACATGTATGTGATCATGTGAGAGGATGCCATATATGTGGCCATAGACATATATGTGATCATGTGGGAGGATACCTTATATGTGGCCATAGACATGTATGTGATCATGTTGGAGGATACCATATATGTGGCCATAGACATGTATGTGATCATGTTGGAGGATACCATATATGTGGCCATAGACATGTATGTGATCATGTTGGAGGATACCATATATGTGGCCATAGACATCTATGTGATCATGTGGGAGGATACCTTATATGTGGCCATAGACATGTATGTGATCATGTTGGAGGAAACCATATATGTGGCCATTCATGTTGGAGGATACCATATATGTGGCCATAGACATGTATGTGATCATGTTGGAGGATACCATATATGTGGCCATAGACATGTATGTGATCATGTGAGAGGATACCATATATGTGGCCATAGACATGTATGTGATCATGTGAGAGGATACCATATATGTGGCCATAGACATGTATGTGATCATGTGGGAGGATACCATATATGTGGCCATAGACATCTATGTGATCATGTTGGAGGATACCATATATGTGGCCATAGACATGTATGTGATCATGTTGGAGGATACCATATATGTGGCCATAGACATGTATGTGATCATGTTGGAGGATACCATATATGTGGCCATAGACATCTATGTGATCATGTTGGAGGATACCATATATGTGGCCATAGACATCTATGTGATCATGTGGGAGGATACCTTATATGTGGCCATAGACATGTATGTGATCATGTTGGAGGAAACCATATATGTGGCCATTCATGTTGGAGGATACCATATATGTGGCCATAGACATGTATGTGATCATGTTGGAGGATACCATATATGTGGCCATAGACATGTATGTGATCATGTTGGAGGATACCATATATGTGGCCATAGACATGTATGTGATCATGTTGGAGGATACCATATATGTGACCATAGACATGTATGTGATCATGTGGGAGGATACCATATATGTGGGCATAGACATCTATGTGATCATGTGGGAGGATACCATATATGTGGCCATAGACATGTATGTGATCATGTTGGAGGATACCATATGTGTGACCATAGACATGTATGTGATCATGTTGGAGGAAACCATATACGTGGCCATTCATGTGGGAGGATACCATATATGTGACCATAGACACTCCATTTCATTATTATTTTATTAGCTGTGTCAGTAATGCCATGGATAAAATAATAGAACAGAACAGAACATAAGTTTATTCATGACGCATACACAAGTACATAGTCATACTATATACATACAATTATATACCAATAAACAAGTGATCAATAAAGCTGTCGTATTGCTACGTTATTCTAATTAACTATGTAATATTTAAACACGTTTATTATCAATTGTATTCCATAAATTTGACATATTCTTTACAATTAGCTTGTGTACCACGACATTCAACTATATATCAATTGTTAGACATTTATCATCAACTCTGTGAAACTTTCGACAGCAAACAATCAACTTGACATTGTATAATATTTTGTGATATTGCTAAGGTTTTTGACAGAGTATTGCACCGTGGTCTCTGGCGTAGACTTAAACAATATGGAATCAACAATGAACTTCTCCAAACGACTATGTATCCTATTTAGTGGGGTGCCTTGACCTCCAGTCAGTTCAAATTCTTGCAAAAGTTAGTTTTTTGGTATCAAATTGTAGAATGGGTAGTTCTTAGCAATTTTGGTCCGAGTGTCCAACGATCAGAGCAAATTCGGGCCATTTGGGGCTGAAATCCAAGATGGCCGCCACAGACATTAAGCGAAACACAAAATCGGTAATAACTTTTGATATGATCAAGCTATCAGGACGATTTTGATGTCCAACCATGGGTTTTCGTATGCAACGGATACAATGGACGCATCAAAACATGTTTTTGGTGTTGCTAATCACCCATTATCCAAGATGGCCGCCTTAAATGGACAGAAACCTATACATTGTATTAGAAAACCAGACACTGGTTAGCTATGCCCTATGATAGGCACATAGTATTATGTTATGTTGAGTCATGTTGTTAAATAAATGCAATGGAAGTGTCATGCAAAACATTCGTGGTGTTCCTTCATAGCACTTTGTGTCTGTAGGCTATGGTTACTATATTTCGATCCATCAATTTATTTATAGGTTACCATGGTTATTGTGATGGCAGATGAACAAAATCACGCTCATGGCTGAGAAAACGAACTTTGAGTTTGAGCTGTGTGTGCTGTGCCAAAAACAAACCAAAGAAGAACTTGTTTGTCCCCTTGACAACCCAATTGCTGTGCGCAGAGACGAAGCATATACAGACATAATCAGCCTAGTAAAGCAATTCAAAGAACTTGATGATGAACCCCATCCAAACCTGGAACTTCCAGATGAAGTGTCCATGCGGACAATTCGTGCATCCTGGCACAAATCATGTCGTCAGCTGTACAGGGGAGCAGCACTTGATCGGGCAAAAAGGCGCTCTTCTGAAGGGTCAGCTCCTCGACAAAAAATACCAAGACTGACAAACGTTAATCGAAATGTGTGCCTCTTCTGTGGCGATGAAACAAGCACAACAGACCATTCGTTCGAGAAGCTTCCCCTCACCGAAGATATGCACGCCAAAGCAGTGTCACTGGGAGATGACCATGTCGTGTCATGTCTTGCAGAAGGAGATCTGGTGGCCATCGAAGCCAAATATCATCGAAACTGTTATACTGGATTCAATCGTCGATATAATGAGATGGTTCAAAGTAAGGAACACAACAAAGCCAATGAGAACATTGAGCTCATGATAGAAAATGAGCTTCTCCAATTCATCAATGAAGAAGTTGCTGGAGGATGCAGAATGTTTGCGCTGCAAGATTTGGCAGATATGAAGACAGAAATGTTGGAACAGCATGGGATTCAGTATAAGGTAAACCGTACTCGGTTGAAGGAAAGAATACTTCAGCACTTCCCCAATTTGACAGAGGAGAAAGGGATCCGGAATAGAGTATTTCTGATTTGCTCAAAGACGGCAAGGAAAGTGATCTCAGATGCCTGCCACACACCGGATGAAGAATCCCGTATATTACTATTGGCAGCAGCAATTCTACGTAAAACAGTCTTAGATCATGACACCACTTTCAAGTTCAAAGGTTCGTTTCCCAGCGGTTGTGAAGAATCGGCCGTTCCAACAAGGCTGAAATATTTCTTCCGTCAACTCCTTGTAGGGCCTAAGTCATCGCCTGAGCAAGACAACTCCAGGAAGGTCCTCTCCGTCAGCCAACTAGCCATGCTAAATATGTCTTCTCTTTCATCAAACCTGAAATGTGAGCCTCCCCTTGCAGTATTCTTGGCACTCCAATTGCATTCCCAAACAAGGAGCAAGAAGCTGGTACAGCTACTGTACGAGAAATGTCTGAGTGTGTCTTACAAGAGAGTCCTCAACATCGAAGTAAGCGTTGCACATGTCATCGCTCAAAACGCAAGAGCCAACTCGAATATTGTCTGTCCCACAAATCTACGGCAGCATATTTTCACAGTTGCAGCTCTTGACAACCTGGATCACAATCCCACGTTCAGAACGGCCACATCGTCTTTCCACGGAACAGGAATTTCAGTGTTTCAGTTTCCTTCATCCGAAAAACCTGGATTGAGTCAAGAAGATGTGCAGATTGATGTCCATGCAAGAGAATCAGAAACCTGTGGCGGGCTGATCCTACCTCCGTCCTACACGTTTGTACCACCAGTAGGTCGAAATCTTGTCACTCAACCTCCAGTCAGAGATGTTCAGCCACTGTCCATGAGTTCATTATGTGAGGAGGAACAGCACGAACAGGATTGGATGACTTCCGTGCATGCCAACCTCTCTGTGGAATTGGAGACGGACACAGTCACTCCAATTATGTGGTATTCCTACCATGCTTCTCGAGAAGATGCCGTTGGGCCAACCGAGAAAGGAATTGAAGCCCTCTTACCACTATTCCATGAGAAAGCAGCTACACCAGCTATGATTCGACATGGAATGGACCTAGTCAAACAAACAACAGAGTACCTGAACCCACAACAGATTCCAGTCTTTGTAGTGGACCAACCACTTTATGACATCGCCAAGAAAATGCAATGGACATTTCCTGACATCTTTGCAGAAGACAAGTTTGTTGTGCTGCTGGGAGGGCTCCACATCGAAATGGCTCTGTGGTCTACTATGGGAGATATCTTGCGTGGGTCTGGATGGCCAGAAGCCCTGGTAGAGGCGGGAATTGCTAAGACAGAGGCAGCAGCCACATCTTTCTTGAAAGCAGCTGATCCAATGAGAACACGCTATGCTCACCAGGTTACGTGTGTGGCCCTCGACAACCTTATCAGACGAGCCTATGAAGACAGTGGAATCGAGAAAACCTTTGAAGTGTGGATCTCGTCGACAGACAGAGAGAACCCGACAAGGAAATTCTGGTTACTCATTCACAAGTACCAGCAAATCATATTCATGTTCATACGGTCACATCGGGAGCGAAAGTTCAAACTCTTGGTTGCTGCTCTTCGCCAACTGGTACCCTTGTTCTTTGCCCTAGATCACCAGAATTATGCCAGGTGGGTTCCTGTCCTTATCAGGGACTTAGAAGCTCTCCCATCTAGCATCCAGGAGGAGTTTGAAGCTGGGCACTGGGTGATAACGAGAAGCAATCATCGGTTTTCATCCATACCAATTGATCATGCACACGAGCAGGCCAACAAAAGAGTAAAAGGAGCTGGTGGAATGATTGGTCTCACAGAGCGCCCATCCATGCTAGAACGCTGGATTGTAACTGGCCCAGAAATTAGCCGCATGGTTGAGCAATTTACTGATGTAAATGACGACGATGGCGACGACTTCGTAGAGCTCCCTCATCATGAAGAAGGACGTGCATCTCAGCATCGCTTTCGTCGCCATGTCACAGACCTGTTGGAAGTGCTGATTGGCAGAGGGAATCCCTTTGAAGAGACCAGTGCAGATCTAGTCACATTAGACAACAAAGTCTGTATCGACGAGTCTGCTGCCGCCTCTGTCTGCATGCTAGAATCCAGGGGACAAGAACAGTATGACAACTTTAGGAAAGGTGTGCTTGAAAATGCTGATGTCCTTCTAACCACACCGATAAAGAAAAACAACTTGTTGCTGTTCCATGAGAAGAAAATGCCAAAGAAGACGGCACTTAAGAAGAAAATACAACACTTCAAGCAGCATGCAGAGTTGTATGGACAAGCATTTGTTGTGCTTGATAGCAGGGGTGGAAGTCTGGATGAATTTTTCCGCCACGAGTCCTCCTCAACACCTCCCGCACTATCATCAGACGGATGTCTCAACTCCTGTACCAAGTCAGATTTGTTGACTTGCATCATGGAAGCAAGTGCAACTGATGAGCTTCATGAAGATGTGGAGATGGTGGCACCGGATGTCTATGGTGTCATCGTTATAGATGGTGGAGCACTTATCCACACACTTCCTGGTACTTCCGTCCAAGGCAAGTCATTCGATGAATATTTCACCAAGGTGTTTTGCCCAAGGATCCAACATGACCTGAAGAGAGCAGCGAGAGTGGATATTGTCTGGGACGAGTACCGCACTAAGACAATCAAACAGTCTACAAGGGACAAACGAGGAAAGGGTACGAGGCAACGCGTGTCTGGTGCTGCCAAGGTCCCAACAAACTGGCAAAACTTTCTGGGAGATGCAGAAAATAAGAAGGAACTCTTTGCATTCCTGTCAACAAAAATTATGGAAGTCCAGTTCCACGATGACAAATGTGTCTATATCACTTCAGGTGATCAAGTTCTCGTCACAGGAGATGGACCTCCTATGGGACAATGCAATCACGAGGAAGCAGACACTCGTGTCCTGGTGCATCTCCTTCATGCCCTCCAGTGTTCGTCACTAGGAATGGTCCACACTGGGGACACCGACGTTATAGTCATACTTCTGAGTAACTTCCATCACATAATGGCTGTCAATCCAGCGGCAGAAATTTGGATTTCCTTCAAAACAGGAAAAACAACCAAAATGATATCCCTCAACACCATCGCCTCAAGTCTAGGAGTGACAACATGCAAAGCCATGGCTCTCTTCCATGCCTTCACTGGATCAGATAGCACATCTTCTTTCAAATTCAAGGGAAAGCGATACTGCTTCAAGACGAAGGACAAAGTTCTATCTCTTATGGAAGAGTTTGCGATGGTCGCCAGCATCCCGTTTGAGATATCATCCAACTTGAGAGAAGTTGTGAAGAAATTTGTCTGCAGGCTGTACTCCAACGAATCCATCACAGATGACATCAACGTAGACCTTGTCCGAATGAGGGTGTTCTGCCATAAGACTAGGGACGTGGAGAGAATCCCCCCGACGAGTGACGCGTTGGAACTACACCTGCAGAGGAGTGTCTTCCAGGCGAGCATTTGGACAACAGCTCACGAGCCATTGGCACCTCTCAGAAACCCCACCGATCACGGATGGATGTAGAAAGGTGACAAGCTGGTTCCTGTTTGGATGACTCTGCCTCTTGCCAAGGATGTCTTTGACCTGGATGTAAAATGCACGTGCACAAAGTCCTGTTCGTCGTGCAAATGCAAGAAGGCCAACTTGAACTGCACACGTTTGTGCAAGTGCACATGTGAGAGCTAATTGACTTACCTCAGTTTCCAAGGCAGCAAATGTTGAATTAATTTGTTAATTGTATCCCAACAATAGTGGATGTGAATTGTCTTGTTCATGCTCACAACATAGCTTGTTAAATGACTCAAAATGTACAATAAACAAATATTCCTTCCTAAATTTATAACGTTTATTAATGAAAGTATGGTTTTATTTCCAACAAGGCAAAAACACTACAGCTAGTTATGTCAAGATTTCCATCCATAATATTGTGATTATGTTTGCTTATCAACACCACAGCCATTTTTACATGCTTCTATTGCATCTGTCATGTGCGATAACACATGGTTGGACATCAAAATCGTCCTGATAGCTTGATTATATCCAACATTATTGCCGATTTTTTTTTGTTTCGCCTGAGGTTCGTGGTGGCCATCTTGGATTTAGGCACTAAAGTGCCACGAAGGAACACCACGAATGTTTTGCATGACACTTCCATTACATTTATTTAACAACATGACTCAACATAAAATAATAGTATGTGCCTATCATAGGACATAACTAACCAGTGTCCGGTTTTGTAATACAATGTATAGGTTTCTGTCCATTTATGGCGGCCATCTTGGATTATGGTTGCTTAGTGAACACAAAAACATTTGTTGATGCTTCCATTGTATCCGTTGTATCCGAAAACCCATGGTTGGACATCAAAATCGTCCTGATAGCTTGATCACATCAAAAGTTATTGCTAATTTCGTGTTTCGCCTGATGTCTGTGGTGGCCATCTTGGATTTAGGCCCTAAATGGCCCAAATTTGAGCTGATCGTTGGACACTCGGACCAAAGTTGTTAACAAGTACCCATTCTACAAAATGATACCAAAAATTAAGCTTTTGCAAGAATTTGAACTGAAAATTAAATTTTCTCAAAGCCGGGAACCCCACT
>JABXNX010000180.1:33768-60661 GCA_014843695.1 Archivesica marissinica | reverse complement strand
CAGATCTTCTATTCGATACAGATCTTCTATACGATACAGACCTTCCATACGATACAGATCTTCTATACGACAGATACAGATCTTCTATGCCACCCAGATGTTGTATACGATTGATACAGATCTTCTATACGATACAGATCTTCTATACGACTGATACAGATCTTCTATACGATACAGATCTTCTATACGACTGATACAGATCTTCTATACGATACAGATCTTCTATACGATACAGGTCTTCTATACGATACAGATCTTCTATACGATACAGATCTTCTATGCCACCCAGATCTCCTATACGACTGACACAGATCTTCTATGCGACTGATACAGATCTTCTATACGACTGATACAGATCTTCTATACGATACAGATCTTCTATAGGACTGATACAGATCTTCTATACGATACAGATCTTCTATGCGCTGATACAGATCTTCTATCCGAACTTGATACAGACTCTTCTATGCATACAGGGATTCTCTCGACCGAATCCATCCTTCTATACGACTGCATACAGAGTTCTTTCTAATCAACTGATACAGATATTCGAGAACATGACTGTCCGTATCTTCTACTCCGACTGATATCAGAGCCTTCTAATCCGACTGATACAGATCTTCTAGGCGACTGTTCCAGATCGTCTATACGATACAAATCTTCTATACGACTGATACAGATCTTCTATACGATACATATCTTCTATACGACTGATCCAGATCTTCTATACGATACAGATATTCTATACGATACAGATCTTCTATAAGATACAGATCTTCTATACGATACATATCTTCTATACGACTGATCCAGATCTTCTATACGATACAGATATTCTATACGATACAGATCTTCTATACGATACAGATCTTCTATACGATACAGATCTTCTATACGACTGATACAGATCTTCTATATGACTGATACAGATCTTATATACGACTGATACAGATCTTCTATGCGGTCCAGATCTTCTATGCGATACAGATTTCTATACGACTGATACAGATCTGCTATACGATACAGATATTCTATACGATACAGATCTATCGAAACTACTGAATAACAGCCTCGCTTATAACTATACCAGATCTGCGTATACGACTGACTAAACGATCTTCTAATACGACTGATACAGTATTCTTCTATAACTTCCAACAACTCCTTCCATACGATACAGATCTCCTATACACCTGATCAATCGACTTCATATAACGACATGATCAGAGCTTCTATGCACCTATACTGATTCCTCTATACATACAGATCTTCTATAGCACTGACTACAGATTATCTTTCTATACGATCCAGTCACCTATGGCAAATATAACAACAATTGGTTTAGCCAACATAAGCAGCCAACCCAAACCCTCATGCGTATGAGGTCCCCCAGGCGCTCCGTGCTTACACCTAAAACACATGTATATAAACCCCCCTACCCCAACACCGTACCATCACGTCGCCGTCGATCGATCTTCTATACGATACAGATCTTCTATACGATACAGATCTTCTATACGATACAGATCTTCTATACGATACATATCTTCTATACGACTGATACAGATCTTCTATACGACTGATACAGATCTTCTATACGATGCAGATCTTCTATACGATACAGATCTTCTATACGATACAGATCTTCTATATGATACAGATCTTATAGATACAGATCTTCTATACGATACAGATCTTCTATACGATACAGATCTTCTATACGATACAGATCTTCTATACGATACAGATCTTCTATGCGACTGATACAGATCTTCTATACGATACAGATCTCCTATACGATACAGATCTTCTATACGACTGATACAGATCTGCTATACGATACAGATCTTCTATACGATACAGATCTTCTATACGATTGATACAGATCTTCTATACGATACAGATCTTCTATACGACTGATACAGATCTTCTATACGACTGATACAGATCTTCTATACGATACAGATCGATCTTCTATACGATACAGATCTTCTATGCGATACAGATCTTCTATACGATACAGATCTTCTATACGATACAGATATTCTATACGATACAGATCTTCTATACGATACAGATCTTCTATACGATACAGATCTCCTATACGACTGATACAGATCTTCTATACGATACAGATCTTCTATACGATACAGATAATCTATACGATACAGATCTTCTATACGATACAGATCTCCTATACGACTGATACAGATCTTCTATACGATACAGATCTTCTATACGATACAGATAATCTATACGATACAGATCTTCTATATGATAAAGATCTTCTATACGACTGATACAGATCTCCTATGCGACTGATACAGATCTTCTATACGATACAGATCTTCTATACGACTGATACAGATCTCCTATGCGATACAGATAATCTATACGATACAGATCTTCTATACGACTGATACAGATCTCCTATGCGACTGATACAGATCTTCTATACAATACAGATCTTCTATACGATACAGATCTGCTATACGATACAGATCTTCTATACGACTGATACAGATCTTCTATACGATACAGATCTTCTATGCGATACAGATCTTCTATACAATACAGATCTTCTATGCCACCCAGATCTCCTATACGACTAATACAGATCTCCTATACGACTGATACAGATCAGCTATACGATACAGATCTTCTATTCGACCGATACAGATCTTCTATACGACTGATACAGATCTGCTATTCGATACAGATCTTCTATACGACTGATACAGATCTTCTATACGACTGATACAGATCTTCTATACGACTGATACAGATCTGCTATACGATACAGATCGTCTATACGACTGATACAGATCTTCTATACGACTGATTCAGATCTCCTATTTGACTGATAGAGATCTTCTATGCCACCCAGATCTTCTATATGACTGATACAGATCTTCTATATGATACAGATCTCCTATACGACTGATACAGAACTCCTATACGACTGATACAGATCTCCTATAGGACTGATACAGATCTTCTATACGATACAGATCTTCTATGCGACTGATACAGATCTTCTATACGATACAGATCTCCTATACGACTGATACAGATCTCCCTTACGACTGATACAGATCTCCTCTACGACTGATACAGATCTTCTATACGATACAGATCTTCTATACGATCCAGATATTCTATACGATACAGATCTTCTATACGATACAGATCTTCTATACGATACAGATCTTGTATGCCACCCAGATCTCCTATACGACAGATATAGATCTTCTATGCCACCCAGATCTTCTATACGACTGATACAGATCTTCTATACGATACAGATCTTCTCTACGACTGATACAGATCTTCTATGCCACCCAGATCTTCTATACGACTGATACAGATATTCTATACGATACAGATCTTCTATACGACTGATACAGATCCTCTATACAATACAGATCTTCTATACGACTGATACAGATCGTCTATACGATACAGATCTTCTATACGATACAGATCTTCTATACGACTGATACAGATCTTCTATACGTTACAGATCTTCTATACGATACAGATCTTCTATACGACTTGATACAGATCTTCTATACGATACAGATCTTCTATACGATACAGATCATCTATACGATACAGATCTTCTATAGATACAGATCTTCTATACGACGATACAGATCTTCTATGCGACTGATACAGATCTTCTATACGATACAGATCTTCTATACGACTGATACAGATCTTCTATACGATACAGATCTTCTACGATACAGATCTTCTATACGACTGATACAGATCTCCTAGCGACTGATACAGATCTTCTATACAATACAGATCTTCTATACGTACAGATCTGCAACGATACAGATCTTCTATACGACTGATACAGATCTTCTATACGATGTACAGATCTTCTATTGATACAGATCTTCTATACGATACAGATCTTCTATCGACTGATACAGATCTTCTATGACTGATACAGATCTTCTATACGATACAGATCTTCTATGCGACTGATACAGATCTTCTATACGATACAGATCTTCTATACGACTGATACAGATCTCCTATACGACTGATACAGATCTCCTATACGACTGATACAGATCTTCTATACGATACAGATCTTCTATACGATCCAGATATTCTATACGATACAGATCTTCTATACGATACAGATCTTCTATACGATACAGATCTTGTATGCGACCCAGATCTTCTATACGACAGATATAGATCTTCTATGCCACCCAGATCTTCTATACGACTGATACAGATCTTCTATACGATACAGATCTTCTATACGACTGATACAGATCTTCTATGCCACCCAGATCTTCTATACGACTGATACAGATCTTCTATACGATACAGATCTTCTATACGACTGATACAGATCTTCTATACGATACAGATCTTCTATACGACTGATACAGATCGTCTATACGATACAGATCTTCTATACGATACAGATCTTCTATACGACTGATACAGATCTTCTATACGTTACAGATCTTCTATACGATACAGATCTTCTATGCGATACAGATCTTCTATACGATACAGATCTTCTATACGATACAGATCTTCTATACGATACAGATCTCCTATACGACTGATACAGATCTTCTATACGATACAGATCTTCTATACGATACAGATAATCTATACGATACAGATCTTCTATATGATACAGATCTTCTATACGACTGATACAGATCTCCTATGCGACTGATACAGATCTTCTATACGATACAGATCTTCTATACGACTGATACAGATCTCCTATACGATACAGATCTTCTATACGATACAGATCTTCTATACGACTGATACAGATCTCCTATGCGACTGATACAGATCTTCTATACGATACAGATCTTCTATACGATACAGATCTTCTATACGATACAGATCTTCTATACGACTGATACAGATCTTCTATACGATACAGATCTTCTATGCGATACAGATCTTCTATACAATACAGATCTTCTATGCCACTCAGATCTCCTATACGACTGATACAGATCTCCTATACGACTGATACAGATCAGCTATACGATACAGATCTTCTATTCGACTGATACAGATCTTCTATACGACTGATACAGATCTGCTATTCGATACAGATCTTCTATACGACTGATACAGATCTTCTATGCGACTGATACAGATCTTCTATACGACTGATACAGATCTGCTATACGATACAGATCTTCTATACGACTGATACAGATCTTCTATACGACTGATTCAGATCTCCTATATGACTGATAGAGATCTTCTATGCCACCCAGATCTTCTATATGACTGATACAGATCTTCTATATGATACAGATCTCCTATACGACTGATACAGATCTCCTATACGACTGATACAGATCTCCTATAGGACTGATACAGATCTTCTATACGATACAGATCTTCTATGCGACTGATACAGATCTTCTATACGATACAGATCTCCTATACGACTGATACAGATCTCCCTTACGACTGATACAGATCTCCTATACGACTGATACAGATCTTCTATACGATACAGATCTTCTATACGATCCAGATATTCTATACGATACAGATCTTCTATACGATACAGATCTTCTATACGATACAGATCTTGTATGCCACCCAGATCTCCTATACGACAGATATAGATCTTCTATGCCACCCAGATCTTCTATACGACTGATACAGATCTTCTATACGATACAGATCTTCTCTACGACTGATACAGATCTTCTATGCCACCCAGATCTTCTATACGACTGATACAGATATTCTATACGATACAGATCTTCTATACGACTGATACAGATCCTCTATACGATACAGATCTTCTATACGACTGATACAGATCGTCTATACGATACAGATCTTCTATACGATACAGATCTTCTATACGACTGATACAGATCTTCTATACGTTACAGATCTTCTATACGATACAGATCTTCTATGCGATACAGATCTTCTATACGATACAGATCGATCTTCTATACGATACAGATCTTCTATACGATACAGATCTTCTATACGATACAGATCTTCCATATGATACAGATCTTCCATACGATACAGATCTTCCATACGATACAGATCTTCTATACGATGCAGATCTTCTATACGATACAGATCTTCCATACGATATAGATCTTCCATACGATAAATATCTTCTATACGATACAGATCTTCCAAACGATACAGAACTTCCATACAATACAGATCTTCTATACGACTGATACAGATCTTCTATTCGATACAGATCTTCTATACGATACAGACCTTCCATACGATACAGATCTTCTATACGACAGATACAGATCTTCTATGCCACCCAGATGTTCTATACGATTGATACAGATCTTCTATACGATACAGATCTTCTATACGACTGATACAGATCTTCTATACGATACAGATCTTCTATACGACTGATACAGATCTTCTATACGATACAGATCTTCTATACGATACAGATCTTCTATACGATGTACAGATCTTCTATACGATACAGATCTTCTATGCGACCCAGATCTTCTATACGACTGATACAGATCTTCTATACGACTGATACAGATCTTCTATACGACTGATACAGATCTTCTATACGATACAGATCTTCTATACGACTGATACAGATCTTCTATACGATACAGATCTCTATGCGACTGATACAGATCTTCTATACGACTGATACAGATCTTCTATGCGATACAGATCTTCTATACGATACAGATCTTCTATACGACTGATACAGATCTTCTATGCGACTGATACAGATCTTCTATGACTGATCCAGATCTTCTATACGACTGATACAGATCTTCTATACGACTGATACAGATCTTCTAGGCGACTGTTCCAGATCGTCTATACGATACAAATCTTCTATACGACTGATACAGATCTTCTATACGATACATATCTTCTATACGACTGATCCAGATCTTCTATACGATACAGATATTCTATACGATACAGATCTTCTATAAGATACAGATCTTCTATACGATACATATCTTCTATACGACTGATCCAGATCTTCTATACGATACAGATATTCTATACGATACAGATCTTCTATACGATACAGATCTTCTATACGATACAGATCTTCTATACGACTGATACAGATCTTCTATATGACTGATACAGATCTTATATACGACTGATACAGATCTTCTATGCGGTCCAGATCTTCTATGCGATACAGATTTCTATACGACTGATACAGATCTGCTATACGATACAGATATTCTATACGATACAGATCTTATATACGACTGATACAGATCTGCTATACGATACAGATCTTCTATACGACTGATAAAGATCTTCTATACGACTGATACAGATCTTCTATACGATACAAATCTTCCATACGATACAGATCTTCTATACGACTGATACAGATCTTCTATACGACTGATACAGATCTTCTATGCGACTAATACTGATCCTCTATACTATACAGATCTTCTATACGACTGATACAGATCTTCTATACGATACAGATCGATCTTCTATACGATACAGATCTTCTATACGATACAGGTCTTCTATACGATACAGATCTTCTATACGATACATATCTTCTATACGACTGATACAGATCGTCTATACGACTGATACAGATCTTCTATACGATACAGATCTTCTATACGATACAGATCTTCTATACGATACAGATCTTCTATATGATACAGATCTTATAGATACAGATCTTCTATACGATACAGATCTTCTATACGATACAGATCTTCTATACGATACAGATCTTCTATACGATACAGATCTTCTATGCGACTGATACAGATCTTCTATACGATACATATATTCTATACGATACAGATCTTATATACGACTGATACAGATCTGCTATACGATACAGATATTCTATACGATACAGATCTTCTATACGATTGATACAGATCTTCTATACGATACAGATCTTCCATACGACTGATACAGATCTTCTATACGACTGATACAGATCTTCTATACGATACAGATCGATCTACTATACGATACAGATCTTCTATGCGATACAGATCTTCTATACGATACAGATCTTCTATACGATACAGATATTCTATACGATACAGATCTTCTATACGATACAGATCTTCTATACGATACAGATCTTCTATACGACTGATACAGATCTTCTATACGATACAGATCTTCTATACGATACAGATCTTCTATACGATACAGATCTTCTATACGATACAGATCTTCTATACGATACAGATCTTCTATACGACTGATACAGATCTTCTATACGATACAGATATTCTATACGATACAGATCTTCTATATGATACAGATCTTCTATACGACTGATACAGATCTCCTATGCGACTGATACAGATCTTCTATACGATACAGATCTTCTATACGACTGATACAGATCTCCTATGCGATACAGATAATCTATACGATACAGATCTTCTATACGACTGATACAGATCTCCTATGCGACTGATACAGATCTTCTATACAATACAGATCTTCTATACGATACAGATCTGCTATACGATACAGATCTTCTATACGACTGATACAGATCTTCTATACGATACAGATCTTCTATGCGATACAGATCTTCTATACAATACAGATCTTCTATGCCACCCAGATCTCCTATACGACTGATACAGATCTCCTATACGACTGATACAGATCAGCTATACGATACAGATCTTCTATTCGACTGATACAGATCTTCTATACGACTGATACAGATCTGCTATTCGATACAGATCTTCTATACGACTGATACAGATCTTCTATACGACTGATACAGATCTTCTATACGACTGATACAGATCTGCTATACGATACAGATCTTCTATACGACTGATACAGATCTTCTATACGACTGATTCAGATCTCCTATATGACTGATAGAGATCTTCTATGCCACCCAGATCTTCTATATGACTGATACAGATCTTCTATATGATACAGATCTCCTATACGACTGATACAGATCTCCTATACGACTGATACAGATCTCCTATAGGACTGATACAGATCTTCTATACGATACAGATCTTCTATGCGACTGATACAGATCTTCTATACGATACAGATCTCCTATACGACTGATACAGATCTCCTTTACGACTGATACAGATCTCCTATACGACTGATACAGATCTTCTATACGATACAGATCTTCTATACGATCCAGATATTCTATACGATACAGATCTTCTATACGATACAGATCTTCTATACGATACAGATCTTGTATGCCACCCAGATCTCCTATACGACAGATATAGATCTTCTATGCCACCCAGATCTTCTATACGACTGATACAGATCTTCTATACGATACAGATCTTCTCTACGACTGATACAGATCTTCTATGCCACCCAGATCTTCTATACGACTGATACAGATCTTCTATACGATACAGATCTTCTATACGATACAGATCTTCTATACGACTGATACAGATCTTCTATACGTTACAGATCTTCTATACGATACAGATCTTCTATGCGATACAGATCTTCTATACGATACAGATAATCTATACGATACAGATCTTCTATACGATACAGATCTCCTATACGACTGATACAGATCTTCTATACGATACAGATCTTCTATACGATACAGATAATCTATACGATACAGATCTTCTATATGATACAGATCTTCTATACGACTGATACAGATCTCCTATGCGACTGATACAGATCTTCTATACGATACAGATCTTCTATACGACTGATACAGATCTTCTATACGATACAGATAATCTATACGATACAGATCTTCTATACGACTGATACAGATCTCCTATGCGACTGATACAGATCTTCTATACAATACAGATCTTCTATACGATACAGATCTGCTATACGATACAGATCTTCTATACGACTGATACAGATCTTCTATACGATACAGATCTTCTATATGATACAGATCTCCTATACGACTGATACAGAACTCCTATACGACTGATACAGATCTCCTATAGGACTGATACAGATCTTCTATACGATACAGATCTTCTATGCGACTGATACAGATCTTCTATACGATACAGATCTCCTATACGACTGATACAGATCTCCCTTACGACTGATACAGATCTCCTATACGACTGATACAGATCTTCTATACGATACAGATCTTCTATACGATCCAGATATTCTATACGATACAGATCTTCTATACGATACAGATCTTCTATACGATACAGATCTTGTATGCCACCCAGATCTCCTATACGACAGATATAGATCTTCTATGCCACCCAGATCTTCTATACGACTGATACAGATCTTCTATACGATACAGATCTTCTCTACGACTGATACAGATCTTCTATGCCACCCAGATCTTCTATACGACTGATACAGATATTCTATACGATACAGATCTTCTATACGACTGATACAGATCCTCTATACGATACAGATCTTCTATACGACTGATACAGATCGTCTATACGATACAGATCTTCTATACGATACAGATCTTCTATACGACTGATACAGATCTTCTATACGTTACAGATCTTCTATACGATACAGATCTTCTATGCGATACAGATCTTCTATACGATACAGATAATCTATACGATACAGATCTTCTATACGATACAGATCTCCTATACGACTGATACAGATCTTCTATACGATACAGATCTTCCATACGATACAGATAATCTATACGATACAGATCTTCTATATGATACAGATCTTCTATACGACTGATACAGATCTCCTATGCGACTGATACAGATCTTCTATACGATACAGATCTTCTATACGACTGATACAGATCTCCTATACGATACAGATAATCTATACGATACAGATCTTCTATACGACTGATACAGATCTCCTATGCGACTGATACAGATCTTCTATACAATACAGATCTTCTATACGATACAGATCTGCTATACGATACAGATCTTCTATACGACTGATACAGATCTTCTATACGATACAGATCTTCTATGCGATACAGATCTTCTATACAATACAGATCTTCTATGCCACTCAGATCTCCTATACGACTGATACAGATCTCCTATACGACTGATACAGATCAGCTATACGATACAGATCTTCTATTCGACTGATACAGATCTTCTATACGACTGATACAGATCTGCTATTCGATACAGATCTTCTATACGACTGATACAGATCTTCTATGCGACTGATACAGATCTTCTATACGACTGATACAGATCTGCTATACGATACAGATCTTCTATACGACTGATACAGATCTTCTATACGACTGATTCAGATCTCCTATATGACTGATAGAGATCTTCTATGCCACCCAGATCTTCTATATGACTGATACAGATCTTCTATATGATACAGATCTCCTATACGACTGATACAGATCTCCTATAGGACTGATACAGATCTCCTATAGGACTGATACAGATCTTCTATACGATACAGATCTTCTATGCGACTGATACAGATCTTCTATACGATACAGATCTCCTATACGACTGATACAGATCTCCCTTACGACTGATACAGATCTCCTATACGACTGATACAGATCTTCTATACGATACAGATCTTCTATACGATCCAGATATTCTATACGATACAGATCTTCTATACGATACAGATCTTCTATACGATACAGATCTTGTATGCCACCCAGATCTCCTATACGACAGATATAGATCTTCTATGCCACCCAGATCTTCTATACGACTGATACAGATCTTCTATACGATACAGATCTTCTCTACGACTGATACAGATCTTCTATGCCACCCAGATCTTCTATACGACTGATACAGATATTCTATACGATACAGATCTTCTATACGACTGATACAGATCCTCTATACGATACAGATCTTCTATACGACTGATACAGATCGTCTATACGATACAGATCTTCTATACGATACAGATCTTCTATACGACTGATACAGATCTTCTATACGTTACAGATCTTCTATACGATACAGATCTTCTATGCGATACAGATCTTCTATACGATACAGATCGATCTTCTATACGATACAGATCTTCTATACGATACAGATCTTCTATACGATACAGATCTTCCATATGATACAGATCTTCCATACGATACAGATCTTCCATACGATACAGATCTTCTATACGATGCAGATCTTCTATACGATACAGATCTTCCATACGATATAGATCTTCCATACGATAAATATCTTCTATACGATACAGATCTTCCAAACGATACAGAACTTCCATACAATACAGATCTTCTATACGACTGATACAGATCTTCTATTCGATACAGATCTTCTATACGATACAGACCTTCCATACGATACAGATCTTCTATACGACAGATACAGATCTTCTATGCCACCCAGATGTTCTATACGATTGATACAGATCTTCTATACGATACAGATCTTCTATACGACTGATACAGATCTTCTATACGATACAGATCTTCTATACGACTGATACAGATCTTCTATACGATACAGATCTTCTATACGATACAGGTCTTCTATACGATACAGATCTTCTATACGATACAGATCTTCTATGCCACCCAGATCTCCTATACGACTGACACAGATCTTCTATGCGACTGATACAGATCTTCTATACGACTGATACAGATCTTCTATACGATACAGATCTTCTATAGGACTGATACAGATCTTCTATACGATACAGATCTTCTATGCGACTGATACAGATCTTCTATACGACTGATACAGATCTTCTATGCGATACAGATCTTCTATACGATACAGATCTTCTATACGACTGATACAGATCTTCTATGCGACTGATACAGATATTCTATATGACTGATCCAGATCTTCTATACGACTGATACAGATCTTCTATACGACTGATACAGATCTTCTAGGCGACTGTTCCAGATCGTCTATACGATACAAATCTTCTATACGACTGATACAGATCTTCTATACGATACATATCTTCTATACGACTGATCCAGATCTTCTATACGATACAGATATTCTATACGATACAGATCTTCTATAAGATACAGATCTTCTATACGATACATATCTTCTATACGACTGATCCAGATCTTCTATACGATACAGATATTCTATACGATACAGATCTTCTATACGATACAGATCTTCTATACGATACAGATCTTCTATACGACTGATACAGATCTTCTATATGACTGATACAGATCTTATATACGACTGATACAGATCTTCTATGCGGTCCAGATCTTCTATGCGATACAGATTTCTATACGACTGATACAGATCTGCTATACGATACAGATATTCTATACGATACAGATCTTATATACGACTGATACAGATCTGCTATACGATACAGATCTTCTATACGACTGATAAAGATCTTCTATACGACTGATACAGATCTTCTATACGATACAAATCTTCCATACGATACAGATCTTCTATACGACTGATACAGATCTTCTATACGACTGATACAGATCTTCTATGCGACTAATACTGATCCTCTATACTATACAGATCTTCTATACGACTGATACAGATCTTCTATACGATACAGATCGATCTTCTATACGATACAGATCTTCTATACGATACAGGTCTTCTATACGATACAGATCTTCTATACGATACATATCTTCTATACGACTGATACAGATCGTCTATACGACTGATACAGATCTTCTATACGATGCAGATCTTCCATACGATACAGATCTTCTATACGATACATATCTTCTATATGATACAGATCTTATAGTTACAGATCTTCTATACGATACAGATCTTCCATACGATACAGATCTTCCATACGATACAGATCTTCTATACGATACAGATCTTCTATGCGACTGATACAGATCTTCTATACGATACATATATTCTATACGATACAGATCTTATATACGACTGATACAGATCTGCTATACGATACAGATATTCTATACGATACAGATCTTCTATACGATTGATACAGATCTTCTATACGATACAGATCTTCCATACGACTGATACAGATCTTCTATATGACTGATACAGATCTTCTATACGATACAGATCGATCTACTATACGATACAGATCTTCTATGCGATACAGATCTTCTATACGATACAGATCTTCTATACGATACAGATCTTCTATACGATACAGATCTTCTATACGATACAGATCTTCTATACGATACAGATCTTCTATACGACTGATACAGATCTTCTATACGATACAGATCTTCTATACGATACAGATAATCTATACGATACAGATCTTCTATACGATACAGATCTCCTATACGACTGATACAGATCTTCTATACGATACAGATCTTCTATACGATACAGATCTTCTATACGATACAGATCTTCTATACGATACAGATCTTCTATACGACTGATACAGATCTTCTATACGATACAGATCTTCTATACGATACAGATCTTCTATACGACTGATACAGATCTTCTATACGATACAGATCTTCTATACGATACAGATCTTCTATACGATACAGATCTTCTATACGACTGATACAGATCTTCTATACGATACAGATCTTCTATACGATACAGATCTTCTATACGATACAGATCTTCTATACGACTGATACAGATCTTCTATACGATACAGATCTTCTATGACTGATACAGATCTTCTATACGATACAGATCTTCTATACGACTGATACAGATCTTCTATACGATACAGATCTTCTATACGACTGATACAGATCTTCTATACGATGTACAGATCTTCTATATGATACAGATCTTCTATACGACTGATACAGATCTTCTATACGACTGATACAGATCTTCTATACGATACAGATCTTCTATACGACTGATACAGATCTTCTATACGATACAGATCTTCTATGCGATACAGATCTTCTATACGATACAGATCTTCTATGCCACCCAGATCTTCTATACGACTGATACAGATCTTCTATATGATACAGATCTTCTATACGACTGATACAGATCTTCTATACGACTGATACAGATCTCCTATACGACTGATACAGATCTTCTATACGATACAGATCTTCTATACGACTGATACAGATCTTCTATACGATACAGATCTTCTATACGACTGATACAGATCTTCTATACGATGTACAGATCTTCTATACGACTGATACAGATCTTCTATACGATACAGATCTTCTATACGATACAGATCTTCTATACGATACAGATCTTCTATACGATACAGATCTTCTATACGATACAGATCTTCTATGACAGATCTCTATACGGTAAGATCTTCTATCGAAGATTTCTATACGACTGATACAGATCTTCTATACGATACAGATCTTCTATACGACTGATACAGATCTTCTATACGATACAGATCTTCTATACGACTGATACAGATCTTCTATACGATACAGATCTTCTATACGATACAGATCTTCTATACGACTGATACAGATCTTCTATACGTTACAGATCTTCTATACGATACAGATCTTCTATGCGATACAGATCTTCTATACGATACAGATATTCTATACGATACAGATCTTCTATACGATACAGATCTCCTATACGACTGATACAGATCTTCTATACGATACAGATCTTCTATACGATACAGATCTTCTATACGATACAGATCTTCTATACGATACAGATCTTCTATACGACTGATACAGATCTCCTATCGACTGATACAGATCTTCTATACGATACAGATCTTCTATACGACTGATACAGATCTTCTATACGATACAGATCTTCTATACGATACAGATCTTCTATACGACTGATACAGATCTTCTATGCGACTGATACAGATCTTCTATACGATACAGATCTTCTATACGATACAGATCTTCTATACGATACAGATCTTCTATACGACTGATACAGATCTTCTATACGATACAGATCTTCTATATGATACAGATCTCCTATACGACTGATACAGATCTCCTATACGACTGATACAGATCTCCTATAGGACTGATACAGATCTTCTATACGATACAGATCTTCTATGCGACTGATACAGATCTTCTATACGATACAGATCTCCTATACGACTGATACAGATCTTCTATACGACTGATACAGATCTCCTATACGACTGATACAGATCTTCTATACGATACAGATCTTCTATACGATACAGATATTCTATACGATACAGATCTTCTATACGATACAGATCTTCTATACGATACAGATCTTGTATGCCACCCAGATCTCCTATACGACAGATATAGATCTTCTATGCCACCCAGATCTTCTATACGACTGATACAGATCTTCTATACGATACAGATCTTCTATACGACTGATACAGATCTTCTATGCCACCCAGATCTTCTATACGACTGATACAGATCTTCTATACGATACAGATCTTCTATACGACTGATACAGATCTTCTATACGATACAGATCTTCTATACGACTGATACAGATCTTCTATACGATACAGATCTTCTATACGATACAGATCTTCTATACGACTGATACAGATCTTCTATACGATACAGATCTTCTATACGATACAGATCTTCTATACGATACAGATCTTCTATACGATACAGATAATCTATACGATACAGATCTTCTATACGATACAGATCTCCTATACGACTGATACAGATCTTCTATACGATACAGATCTTCTATACGATACAGATAATCTATACGATACAGATCTTCTATACGATACAGATCTTCTATACGACTGATACAGATCTCCTATGCGACTGATACAGATCTTCTATACGATACAGATCTTCTATACGACTGATACAGATCTCCTATACGATACAGATAATCTATACGATACAGATCTTCTATACGACTGATACAGATCTCCTATGCGACTGATACAGATCTTCTATACGATACAGATCTTCTATACGATACAGATCTGCTATACGATACAGATCTTCTATACGACTGATACAGATCTTCTATACGATACAGATCTTCTATGCGATACAGATCTTCTATACAATACAGATCTTCTATGCCACCCAGATCTCCTATACGACTGATACAGATCTCCTATACGACTGATACAGATCAGCTATACGATACAGATCTTCTATTCGACTGATACAGATCTTCTATACGACTGATACAGATCTGCTATTCGATACAGATCTTCTATACGACTGATACAGATCTTCTATACGACTGATACAGATCTTCTATACGACTGATACAGATCTGCTATACGATACAGATCTTCTATACGACTGATACAGATCTTCTATACGACTGATTCAGATCTCCTATATGACTGATAGAGATCTTCTATGCCACCCAGATCTTCTATATGACTGATACAGATCTTCTATATGATACAGATCTCCTATACGACTGATACAGATCTCCTATACGACTGATACAGATCTCCTATAGGACTGATACAGATCTTCTATACGATACAGATCTTCTATGCGACTGATACAGATCTTCTATACGATACAGATCTCCTATACGACTGATACAGATCTCCCTTACGACTGATACAGATCTCCTATACGACTGATACAGATCTTCTATACGATACAGATCTTCTATACGATCCAGATATTCTATACGATACAGATCTTCTATACGATACAGATCTTCTATACGATACAGATCTTGTATGCCACCCAGATCTCCTATACGACAGATATAGATCTTCTATGTCACCCAGATCTTCTATACGACTGATACAGATCTTCTATACGATACAGATCTTCTCTACGACTGATACAGATCTTCTATGCCATCCAGATTTTCTATACGACTGATACAGATATTCTATACGATACAGATCTTCTATACGACTGATACAGATCCTCTATACGATACAGATCTTCTATACGACTGATACAGATCGTCTATACGATACAGATCTTCTATACGATACAGATCTTCTATACGACTGATACAGATCTTCTATACGTTACAGATCTTCTATACGATACAGATCTTCCATACGATACAGATCCTCTATACGATACAGATCTTCTATGCGATACAGATCTTCTATACGATACAGATCGATCTTCTATACGATACAGATCTTCTATACGATACAGATCTTCTATACGATACAGATCTTCCATACAATACAGATCTTCCATACGATACAGATCTTCCATACGATACAGATCTTCTATACGATGCAGATCTTCTATACGATACAGATCTTCCATACGATATAGATCTTCCATACGATAAATATCTTCTATACGATACAGATCTTCCAAACGATACAGAACTTCCATACAATACAGATCTTCTATACGACTGATACAGATCTTCTATTCGATACAGATCTTCTATACGATACAGACCTTCCATACGATACAGATCTTCTATACGACAGATACAGATCTTCTATGCCACCCAGATGTTCTATACGATTGATACAGATCTTCTATACGATACAGATCTTCTATACGACTGATACAGATCTTCTATACGATACAGATCTTCTATACGACTGATACAGATCTTCTATACGATACAGATCTTCTATATGATACAGATCTTCTATACGACTGATACAGATCTTCTATACGTTACAGATCTTCTATACGATGCAGATCTTCTATGCCACCCAGATCTCCTATACGACTGATACAGATCTTCTATGCGACTGATACAAATCTTCTATACGATACAGATCTTCTATACGACTGATACAGATCTTGTATACTATAAAGATCTTCTATGCGACTGATACAGATCTTCTATGCGACTGATACAGATCTTCTATGCGACTGATACAGATCTTCTATACGACTGAGACAGATCTTCATTGCGACTGATACAGATCTTCTATGCGACTGATACAGATCTTCTATACGACTGATACAGATCTTCTATGCGACTGATACAGATCTTCTATACGACTGATACAGATCGTCTATGCGACTGATACAGATCTTCTATGCGACTGATACAGATCTTCTATGCGACTGATACAGATCTTCTATACGATACAGATCTTCTATGCCACCCAGATCTTCTATGCGACTGATACAGATCTTCTATAGGACTGATACAGATCTTCTATACGATACAGATCTTCTATGCGACTGATACAGATCTTCTATACGACTGATACAGATCTTCTATGCGATACAGATCTTCTATACGATACAGATCTTCTATACGATACAGATCTTCTATACGACTGATACAGATCTTCTATGCGACTGATACAGATCATCTATATGACTGATCCAGATCTTCTATATGACTGATACAGATCTTCTATACGACTGATACAGATCTTCTAGGTGACTGTTCCAGATCGTCTATATGATACAAATCTTCTATACGACTGATACAGATCTTCTATACGATACATATCTTCTATACGACTGATCCAGATCTTCTATACGATACAGATATTCTATACGATACAGATCTTCTATAAGATACAGATCTTCTATACGATACAGACCTTCTATACGATACATATCTTCTATACGACAGATACAGATCTTCTATGCGACCCAGATGTTCTATACGATTGATACAGATCTTCTATACGATACAGATCTTCTATACGACTGATACAGATCTTCTATACGATACAGATCTTCTATACGACTGATACAGATCTTCTATACGATACAGATCTTCTATATGATACAGATCTTCTATACGACTGATACAGATCTTCTATACGATACAGATCTTCTATACGATGCAGATCTTCTATGCCACCCAGATCTCCTATACGACTGATACAGATCTTCTATGCGACTGATACAGATCTTCTATACGATACAGATCTTCTATACGACTGATACAGATCTTCTATACGATACAGATCTTCTATGCGACTGATACAGATCTTCTATGCGACTGATACAGATCTTCTATGCGACTGATACAGATCTTCTATACGACTGATACAGATCTTCATACTGATACAGATCTTCTATACGACTGATACAGATCTTCTATACGACTGATACAGATCTTCTATGCGACTGATACAGATCTTCTATACGATACAGATCTTCTATGCGACTCAGATCTCCTATACGACTGATACAGATCTTCTATCGACTGATACAGATCTTCTATACGACTGATACAGATCTTCTATACGATACAGATCTTCTATACGACTGATACAGATCTTCTATACGATACAGATCTTCTATGCGACTGATACAGATCTTCTATACGACTGATACAGATCTTCTATACGATACAGATCTTCTATACGATACAGATCTTCTATACGACTGATACAGATCTTCTATGCGACTGATACAGATCTTCTATACGACTGATACAGATCTTCTATACGACTGTACAGATCTTCTATACGACTGATACAGATCTTCTATGCGACTGTTCCAGATCTTCTATACGATACAGATCTTCTATACGACTGATACAGATCTTCTATACGATACAGATCTTCTATACGACTGATCAGATCTTCTATACGATACAGATCTTATACGATACAGATCTTCTATAAGATACAGATCTTCTATACGATACAGATCTTCTATACGATACAGATCTTCTATACGACGATACAGATCTTCTATGCACAGATTTCTACGAGATACAGATCTTCTATACGATACAGATCTTCTATACGACTGATACAGATCTTCTATACGATACAGATCTTCTATACGACTGATACAGATCTTCTATACGATACAGATCTTCTATATGATACAGATCTTCTATACGACTGATACAGATCTTCTATACGTTACAGATCTTCTATACGATGCAGATCTTCTATGCGACCCAGATCTCCTATACGACTGATACAGATCTTCTATGCGACTGATACAGATCTTCTATACGATACAGATCTTCTATACGACTGATACAGATCTTCTATACTATACAGATCTTCTATGCGACTGATACAGATCTTCTATGCGACTGATACAGATCTTCTATGCGACTGATACAGATCTTCTATACGACTGATACAGATCTTCATTGCGACTGATACAGATCTTCTATGCGACTGATACAGATCTTCTATACGACTGATACAGATCTTCTATGCGACTGATACAGATCTTCTATACGACTGATACAGATCTTCTATGCGACTGATACAGATCTTCTATGCGACTGATACAGATCTTCTATGCGACTGATACAGATCTTCTATACGATACAGATCTTCTATGCCACCCAGATCTTCTATGCGACTGATACAGATCTTCTATAGGACTGATACAGATCTTCTATACGATACAGATCTTCTATGCGACTGATACAGATCTTCTATACGACTGATACAGATCTTCTATGCGATACAGATCTTCTATACGATACAGATCTTCTATACGATACAGATCTTCTATACGACTGATACAGATCTTCTATGCGACTGATACAGATCATCTATATGACTGATCCAGATCTTCTATATGACTGATACAGATCTTCTATACGACTGATACAGATCTTCTAGGTGACTGTTCCAGATCGTCTATATGATACAAATCTTCTATACGACTGATACAGATCTTCTATACGATACATATCTTCTATACGACTGATCCAGATCTTCTATACGATACAGATATTCTATACGATACAGATCTTCTATAAGATACAGATCTTCTATACGATACATATCTTCTATACGACTGATCCAGATCTTCTATACGACTATACAGATCTTCTATACGACTGATACAGATCTTCTATACGACTGATACAGATCTTCTATGACGTTCCAGATCTTCTATACGATACAGATCTTCTATACGACTGATACAGATCTTCTATACGATACAGATCTTCTATACGACTGATACAGATCTTCTATACGATACAGATCTTCTATACGATACAGATCTTCTATACGATACAGATCTTCTATACGATACAGATCTTCTATACGACTGATACAGATCTTCTATACGATACAGATCTTCTATACGACTGATACAGATCTGCTATACGATACAGATCTTCTATACGACTGATACAGATCTTCTATACGACTGATACAGATCTTCTATACGATACAGATCTTCTATGCGACTGATACAGATCTTCTATACGATACAGATCTTCTATACGACTGATACAGATCTTCTATACGACTGATACAGATCTTCTATACGAGATACAGATCTTCTATACGACTGATACAGATCTTCTATACGATACAGATCTTCTATACGACTGATACAGATCTTCTATACGACTGTACAGATCTTCTATACGATACAGATCTTCTATACGACTGATACAGATCTTCTATACGATACAGATCTTCTATGCGATACAGATCTTCTATACGATACAGATCTTCTATGCCACCCAGATCTCCTATACGACTGATACAGATCTCCTATACGACTGATACAGAGCTCCTATACGACTGATACAGATCTTCTATACGACTGATACAGATCTTCTATACGACTGATACAGATCTTCTAGGTGACTGTTCCAGATCGTCTATACGATACAAATCTTCTATACGACTGATACAGATCTTCTATACGATACATATCTTCTATACGACTGATCCAGATCTTCTATACGATACAGATATTCTATACGATACAGATCTTCTATAAGATACAGATCTTCTATACGATACATATCTTCTATACGACTGATCCAGATCTTCTATACGATACAGATATTCTATACGATACAGATCTTCTATACGATACAGATCTTCTATATGATACAGATCTTCTATACGACTGATACAGATCTTCTATACGACTGATACAGATCTTCTATACGACTGATACAGATCTTCTATGCGGTCCAGATCTTCTATGCGATACAGATTTCTATACGACTGATACAGATCTGCTATACGATACAGATATTCTATACGATACAGATCTTATATACGACTGATACAGATCTGCTATACGATACAGATCTTCTATACGACTGATACAGATCTGCTATACGATACAGATCTCCTATATGACTGATACAGATCTCCTATTGGACTGATACAGATCTTCTATACGATACAGATCTTCTATGCGACTGATACAGATCTTCTATACGATACAGATCTCCTATACGACTGATACAGATCTCCTATACGACTGATACAGATCTTCTATACGATACAGATCTTCTATACGATACAGATAATCTATACGATACAGATCTTCTATACGATACAGATCTTCTATACGACTGATACAGATCTTCTATACGATACAGATCTTCTATACGATACAGATCTTCTATACGATACAGATCTTCTATACGATACAGATCTTCTATGCGATACAGATCTTCTATACGATACAGATCTTCTATGCCACCCAGATCTCCTATACGACTGATACAGATCTCCTATACGACTGATACAGAGCTCCTATACGACTGATACAGATCTTCTATACGACTGATACAGATCTCCTATGCGACTGATACAGATCTTCTATACGATACAGATCTGCTATACGATACAGATCTTCTATACGATACAGATCTTCTATGCGATACAGATCTTCTATACGATACAGATCTTCTATGCCACCCAGATCTCCTATACGACTGATACAGATCTCCTATACGACTGATACAGAGCTCCTATGCGACTGATACAGATCTTCTATACGACTGATACAGATCTTCTATGCGATACAGATCTTCTATACGATACAGATCTTCTATACGACTGATACAGATCTTCTATGCGACTGATACAGATCATCTATATGACTGATCCAGATCTTCTATACGACTGATACAGATCTTCTATACGACTGATACAGATCTTCTAGGTGACTGTTCCAGATCGTCTATACGATACATATCTTCTATACGACTGATCCAGATCTTCTATACGATACAGATCTTCTATACGATACAGATCTTCTATAAGATACAGATCTTCTATACGATACAGATCTTCTATAAGATACAGATCTTCTATACGATACAGATCTTCTATACGACTGATACAGATCTTCTATACGACTGATACAGATCTTCTATGCGATACAGATCTTCTATACGACTGATACAGATCTTCTATACGACTGATACAGATCTTCTATACGATACAGATCTTCTATACGACTGATACAGATCTTCTATGCGATCCAGATCTTCTATGCGATACAGATTTCTATACGACTGATACAGATCTTCTATACGATACAGATATTCTATACGATACAGATCTTCTATACGACTGATACAGATCTTCTATACGATACAGATCTTCTATACGACTGACAGATCTGCTATACGATACAGATCTCCTATATGACTGATACAGATCTCCTATAGGACTGATACAGATCTTCTATACGATACAGATCTTCTATACGATACAGATCTTCTATACGATACAGATCTCCTATACGACTGATACAGATCTTCTATACGACTGATACAGATCTTCTATACGACTGATACAGATCTTCTATACGATACAGATCTTCTATACGACTGATACAGATCTTCTATACGACTGATACAGATCTTCTATACGATACAGATCTTCTATACGATACAGATCTTCTATACGATACAGATCTTCTATACGATACAGATCTTCTATACGATACAGATCTTCTATACGATACAGATCTTCTATGCCACCCAGATCTCCTATACGACTGATACAGATCTCCTATACGATACAGATCTCCTATACGACTGATACAGATCTTCTATACGACTGATACAGATCTTCTATACGACTGATACAGATCTTCTATACTGTTCCAGATCTTCTATACGATACAGATCTTCTATACGATACAGATCTTCTATACGATAATCTTTATACGATACAGATCTTCTATACGATACAGATCTTTATAGTACGACTTGTACAGATCTTCTATACGATACAGATCTTCTTACATCAGATTTGTGTTTTGGTGTCAGATCTTCTATACATCAGATTCTACGATACGATCTTCTATACGATCAGATTTCTTAGATACAGATCTTCTATACCTGATTCGATCTTCTATACTGATACAGATCTTCTATACGATACAGATCTTCTATACGATACAGATTTCTATACTGATACAGATCTTCTATACGATACAGATCTTCTATACGATTACAGATCTTCTATACGACTGATACAGATCTTCTATACGATACAGATCTTCTATACGATACAGATCTTCTATACGATACAGATCTTCTATACGACTGAACAGATCTTCTATGCGACTGATACAGATCTTCTATACGATACAGATCTTCTATACGACTGATACAGATCTTCTATACGATACAGATCTTCTATACGACTGATACAGATCTTCTATACGACTGATACAGATCTTCTATGCGACTGATACAGATCTTCTATATGACTGATCCAGATCTTCTATACGACTGATACAGATCTTCTATACGACTGATACAGATCTTCTAGGTGACTGTTCCAGATCGTCTATACGATACATATCTTCTATACGACTGATCCAGATCTTCTATACGATACAGATATTCTATACGATACAGATCTTCTATAAGATACAGATCTTCTATACGATACATATCTTCTATACGACTGATCCAGATCTTCTATACGATACAGATATTCTATACGATACAGATCTTCTATACGATACAGATCTTCGATACGATACAGATCTTCTATACGACTGATACAGATCTTCTATACGACTGATACAGATCTTCTATACGACTGATACAGATCTTCTATGCGGTCCAGATCTTCTATGCGATACAGATTTCTATACGACTGATACAGATCTGCTATACGATACAGATATTCTATACGATACAGATCTTATATACGACTGATACAGATCTGCTATACGATACAGATCTTCTATACGACTGATACAGATCTGCTATACGATACAGATCTCCTATATGACTGATACAGATCTCCTATTGGACTGATACAGATCTTCTATACGATACAGATCTTCTATGCGACTGATACAGATCTTCTATACGATACAGATCTCCTATACGACTGATACAGATCTCCTATACGACTGATACAGATCTTCTATACGATACAGATCTTCTATACGATACAGATAATCTATACGATACAGATCTTCTATACGATACAGATCTTCTATACGACTGATACAGATCTTCTATACGATACAGATCTTCTATACGATACAGATCTTCTATACGATACAGATCTTCTATACGATACAGATCTTCTATGCGATACAGATCTTCTATACGATACAGATCTTCTATGCCACCCAGATCTCCTATACGACTGATACAGATCTCCTATACGACTGATACAGAGCTCCTATACGACTGATACAGATCGTCTATACGACTGATACAGATCTTCTATACGACTGATACAGATCTTCTAGGTGACTGTTCCAGATCGTCTATACGATACAAATCTTCTATACGACTGATACAGATCTTCTATACGATACATATCTTCTATACGACTGATCCAGATCTTCTATACGATACAGATATTCTATACGATACAGATCTTCTATAAGATACAGATCTTCTATACGATACATATCTTCTATACGACTGATCCAGATCTTCTATACGATACAGATATTCTATACGATACAGATCTTCTATACGATACAGATCTTCTATATGATACAGATCTTCTATACGACTGATACAGATCTTCTATACGACTGATACAGATCTTCTATACGACTGATACAGATCTTCTATGCGGTCCAGATCTTCTATGCGATACAGATTTCTATACGACTGATACAGATCTGCTATACGATACAGATATTCTATACGATACAGATCTTATATACGACTGATACAGATCTGCTATACGATACAGATCTTCTATACGACTGATACAGATCTGCTATACGATACAGATCTCCTATATGACTGATACAGATCTCCTATTGGACTGATACAGATCTTCTATACGATACAGATCTTCTATGCGACTGATACAGATC
>JABXNX010000180.1:0-32768 GCA_014843695.1 Archivesica marissinica | reverse complement strand
ACAGATCTGCTATACGATACAGATCTTCTATACGACTGATACAGATCTTCTATACGATACAGATCTTCTATGCGATACAGATCTTCTATACGATACAGATCTTCTATACGACACAGATCTCCTATACGACTGATACAGATCTCCTATACGACTGATACAGATCTTCTATACGATACAGATCTTCTATACGATACAGATCTCCTATACGACTGATACAGATCTCCTATACGACTGATACAGATCTTCTATACGATACAGATCTTCTATACGACTGATACAGATCTCCTATACGACTGATACAGATCTCCTATGCGACTGATACAGATCTTCTATACGATACAGATCTTCTATACGATACAGATCTTCTATACGATACAGATATTCTATACGATACAGATCTTCTATACGACTGATACAGATCTCCTATGCGACTGATACAGATCTTCTATACGATACAGATCTTCTATACGATACAGATCTGCTATACGATACAGATCTTCTATACGACTGATACAGATCTTCTATACGATACAGATCTTCTATGCGATACAGATCTTCTATACGATACAGATCTTCTATGCCACCCAGATCTCCTATACGACTGATACAGATCTCCTATACGACTGATACAGAGCTCCTATACGACTGATACAGATCTTCTATACGACTGATACAGATCAGCTATACGATACAGATCTTCTATACGACTGATACAGATCTTCTATACGACTGATACAGATCTGCTATACGATACAGATCTTCCATACGACTGATACAGATCTTCTATACGACTGATACAGATCTTCTATACGACTGATACAGATCTGCTATACGATACAGATCTTCTATACGACTGATACAGATCTTCTATACGACTGATTCAGATCTCGTATATGACTGATAGAGATCTTCTATGCCACCCAGATCTTCTATACGACTGATACAGATCTGCTATACGATACAGATCTTCTATGCGACTGATACAGATCTTCTATACGACTGATACAGATCTTCTATGCGAATGATGCAGATCTTCTATGCGACTGATACAGATCTTCTATGCGACTGATACAGATCTTCTATGCGACTGATACAGATCTTCTATGCGACTGATACAGATCTTCTATACGACTGATACAGATCTGCTATACGATACAGATCTCCTATATGACTGATACAGATCTCCTATAGGACTGATACAGATCTTCTATACGATACAGATCTTCTATGCGACTGATACAGATCTTCTATACGATACAGATCTCCTATACGACTGATACAGATCTTCTATACGATACAGATCTTCTATGCGACTGATACAGATCTTCTATACGATACAGATCTCCTATACGACTGATACAGATCTTCTATACGATACAGATCTTCTATACGATACAGATCTTCTATACGACTGATACAGATCTTCTATACGATACAGATCTTCTATGCGATACAGATCTCTATACGATACAGATCTTCTATGCCACCCAGATCTCCTATACGACTGATACAGATCTTCTATCGACTGATACAGATCTTCTATACGACTGATACAGATCTTCTATACGATACAGATCTTCTATACGACTGATACAGATCTTCTATACGACTGATACAGATCTTCTATACGATGATACAGATCTTCTATACGATACAGATCTTCTATACGACTGATACAGATCTTCTATACGACTGATACAGATCTTCTATACGACTGATACAGATCTTCTATACGATACAGATCTTCTATACGACTGATACAGATCTTCTATACGACTGATACAGATCTTCTATACGATACAGATCTTCTATACGACTGATACAGATCTTCTATACGATACAGATCTTCTATACGATACAGATCTTCTATACGACTGATACAGATCTTCTATGCGACTGATACAGATCTTCTATACGATACAGATCTTCTATACGACTGATACAGATCTTCTATACGACTGATACAGATCTTCTATACGATACAGATCTTCTATACGACTGATACAGATCTTCTATACGACTGATACAGATCTTCTATACGACTGATACAGATCTTCTATACGATACAGATCTTCTATACGACTGATACAGATCTTCTATACGACTTACAGATCTTCTATACGACTGATACAGATCTGCTATACGATACAGATCTTCTATACGACTGATACAGATCTTCTATACGACTGATACAGATCTTCTATACGATACAGATCTTCTATACGACTGATACAGATCTTCTATACGACTGATACAGATCTTCTATACGATGATACAGATCTGCTATACGATACAGATCTCCTATACGACTGATACAGATCTTCTATACGACTATACAGATCTTCTATACGACTGATACAGATCAGCTATACGATACAGATCTTCTATACGACTGATACAGATCTTCTATACGACTGATACAGATCTTCTATACGATACAGATCTTCTATACGACTGATACAGATCTTCTATACGACTGATACAGATCTGCTATACGATACAGATCTTCTATACGACTGATACAGATCTTCTATACGACTGATACAGATCTCCTATACGACTGATACAGATCTTCTATACGACTGATTCAGATCTTCTATACGACTGATACAGATCTCCTATACGACTGATACAGATCTTCTATATGACTGATACAGATCTGCTATACGATACAGATCTTCTATACGACTGATACAGATCTTCTATACGACTGATACAGATTTTCTATACGACTGATACAGATCTGCTATACGATACAGATCTCCTATACGACTGATACAGATCTTCTATACGACTGATACAGATCTTCTATACGATACAGATCTTCTATACGACTGATACAGATCTTCTATACGATACAGATCTTCTATACGATACAGATCTTCTATACGACTGATACAGATCTCCTATGCGACTGATACAGATCTTCTATACGATACAGATCTTCTATACGACTGATACAGATCTTCTATACGACTGATACAGATCTGCTATGCCACCCAGATCTTCTATGCGACTGATACAGATCTTCTATACGATACAGATCTTCTATACGACTGATACAGATCTTCTATACGACTGATACAGATCTCCTATACGACTGATACAGATCTTCTATACGACTGATACAGATCTTCTATATGATACAGATCTCCTATACGACTGATACAGATCTTCTATACGACTGATACAGATCTTCTATATGATACAGATCTTCTATACGACTGATACAGATCTTCTATACGATACAGATCTTCTATGCGATACAGATCTTCTATACGATACAGATCTTCTATGCCACCCAGATCTCCTATACGACTGATACAGATCTCCTATACGACTGATACAGAGCTCCTATACGACTGATACAGATCTTCTATACGACTGATACAGATCAGCTATACGATACAGATCTTCTATACGACTGATACAGATCTTCTATACGACTGATACAGATCTGCTATACGATACAGATCTTCTATACGACTGATACAGATCTTCTATACGACTGATACAGATTTTCTATACGACTGATACAGATCTGCTATACGATACAGATCTTCTATACGACTGATACAGATCTTCTATACGACTGATACAGATCTGCTATACGATACAGATCTTCTATACGACTGATACAGATCTTCTATACGACTGATACAGATCTGCTATACGATACAGATCTTCTATACGACTGATACAGATCTTCTATACGACTGATACAGATCTGCTATACGATACAGATCTTCTATACGACTGATACAGATCTTCTATACGACTGATACAGATCTCCTATACGACTGATACAGATCTTCTATACGACTGATTCAGATCTTCTATACGACTGATACAGATCTTCTATACGACTGATACAGATCTTCTATACGACTGATTCAGATCTTCTATACGACTGATACAGATCTTCTATACGATACAGATCTCCTATACGACTGATACAGACCTCCTATTCGACTGATACAGATCTTCTATACGACTGATACAGATCCTCTATACGATACAGATCTTCTATACGACTGATACAGATCCTCTATACGATACAGATCTTCTATACGACTGATACAGATCTTCTATACGACTGATACAGATCTTCTATACGACTGATACAGATCTGCTATACGATACAGATCTTCTATACGACTGATACAGATCTTCTATACGACTGATACAGATCTGCTATACGATACAGATCTTCTATATACGTCTGATACAGATCTTCTATACGACTGATACAGATCTCCTATACGACTGATACAGATCTTCTATACGACTGATTCAGATCTTCTATACGACTGATACAGATCTTCTATACGACTGATACAGATCTCCTATACGACTGATACAGATCTCCTATAGGACTGATACAGATCTTCTATACGATACAGATCTTCTATGCGACTGATACAGATCTTCTATACGATACAGATCTCCTATACGACTGATACAGATCTTCTATACGATACAGATCTTCTATACGATACAGATAATCTATACGATACAGATCTTCTATACGACTGATACAGATCTCCTATGCGACTGATACAGATCTTCTATACGATACAGATCTGCTATACGATACAGATCTTCTATACGACTGATACAGATCTTCTATACGATACAGATCTTCTATGCGATACAGATCTTCTATACGATACAGATCTTCTATGCCACCCAGATCTCCTATACGACTGATACAGATCTCCTATACGACTGATACAGACCTCCTATATGACTGATACAGATCTTCTATACGACTGATACAGATCAGCTATACGATACAGATCTTGTATGCCACTCAGATCTCCTATACGACTGATACAGATCTCCTATACGACTGATACAGATCTTCTATACGACTGATACAGATCAGCTATACGATACAGATCTTCTATACGACTGATACAGATCTTCTATACGACTGATACAGATCTGCTATACGATACAGATCTTCTATACGACTGATACAGATCTTCTATACGACTGATACAGATCTTCTATACGACTGATACAGATCTGCTATACGATACAGATCTTCTATACGACTGATACAGATCTTCTATACGACTGATACAGATCTTCTATACGACTGATACAGATCTGCTATACGATACAGATCTTCTATACGACTGATACAGATCTTCTATACGACTGATTCAGATCTCCTATACGACTGATAGAGATCTTCTATGCCACCCAGATCTTCTATACGACTGATACAGATCTGCTATACGATACAGATCTTCTATGCGACTGATACAGATCTCCTATACGATACAGATCTCCTATACGACTGATACAGATCTCCTATAGGACTGATACAGATCTTCTATACGATACAGATCTTCTATGCGACTGATACAGATCTTCTATACGATACAGATCTCCTATACGACTGATACAGATCTCCTATACGACTGATACAGATCTCCTATACGACTGATACAGATCTTCTATACGATACAGATCTTCTATACGACTGATACAGATCTCCTATACGACTGATACAGATCTCCTATGCGACTGATACAGATCTTCTATACGATACAGATCTTCTATACGATACAGATCTTCTATACGATACAGATCTTCTATACGATACAGATAATCTATACGATACAGATCTTCTATACGACTGATACAGATCTCCTATGCGACTGATACAGATCTTCTATACGATACAGATCTTCTATACGATACAGATCTGCTATACGATACAGATCTTCTATACGACTGATACAGATCTTCTATACGATACAGATCTTCTATACGATACAGATCTTCTATGCCACCCAGATCTCCTATACGACTGATACAGATCTCCTATACGACTGATACAGATCTTCTATACGATACAGATCTTCTATACGATACAGATCTCCTATACGACTGCTACAGATCTCCTATACGACTGATACAGATCTCCTATACGACTGATACAGATCTTCTATATGATACAGATCTTCTATACGACTGATACAGATCTCCTATACGACTGATACAGATCTGCTATACGATACAGATCTTCTATACGACTGATACAGATCTTCTATACGACTGATTCAGATCTCCTATACGACTGATAGAGATCTTCTATGCCACCCAGATCTTCTATACGACTGATACAGATCTGCTATACGATACAGATCTTCTATGCGACTGATACAGATCTTCTATACGACTGATACAGATCTTCTATGCGACTGATACAGATCTTCTATGCGACTGATACAGATCTTCTATGCGACTGATACAGATCTTCTATGCGACTGATACAGATCTTCTATGCGACTGATACAGATCTTCTATACGACTGATACAGATCTGCTATACGATACAGATCTCCTATATGACTGATACAGATCTCCTATAGGACTGATACAGATCTTCTATACGATACAGATCTTCTATACGACTGATACAGATCTTCTATACGACTGATACAGATCTTCTATACGATACAGATCTTCTATACGATACAGATCTTCTATACGACTGATACAGATCTTCTATACGATACAGATCTTCTATACGATACAGATCTTCTATACGATACAGATCTTCTATACGATACAGATTCTATACGATACAGATCTTCTATACGACTGATACAGATCTTCTATGCGACTGATACAGATCTTCTATACGATACAGATCTTCTATACGATACAGATCTTCTATACGATACAGATCTTCTATACGACTGATACAGATCTTCTATACGATACAGATCTTCTATGCCACCCAGATCTCCTATACGACTGATACAGATCTCCTATACGACTGATACAGAGCTCCTATACGACTGATACAGATCTTCTATACGACTGATACAGATCTGCTATACGATACAGATCTTCTATACGACTGATACAGATCTTCTATACGACTGATACAGATCTGCTATACGATACAGATCTTCTATACGACTGATACAGATCTTCTATACGACTGATACAGATTCTATAGACTGATACAGATCTTCTATACGATACAGATCTTCTATACGACTGATACAGATCTTCTATACGACTGATACAGATCTTCTATACGATACAGATCTTCTATACGACTGATACAGATCTTCTATACGACTGATACAGATCTTCTATACGACTGATACAGATCTTCTATACGAATACAGATCTTCTATACGATACAGATCTTCTATACGACTGATACAGATCTTCTATACGACTGATACAGATCTTCTATACGACTGATACAGATCTTCTATACGATACAGATCTTCTATGCGATACAGATCTTCTATACGATACAGATCTTCTATACGATCCAGATCTTCTATACGATACAGATCTTCTATACGATCCAGATAATTTTATACGACTGATACAGATCTTCTATACGATTGACCAGATCTTCTATACGATACAGATCTTCTATACGATACAGATCTTCTATACGACTGATACAGATCTTCTATACGATACAGATCTTCTATATGATACAGATCTTCTATACGATACAGATCTTCTATACGATACAGATCTTCTATACGATACAGATCTTCTATACGACTGATACAGATCTTCTATACGACTGATACAGATCTTCTATACGACTGATACAGATCTCTATCACAGATCTTCTATGCGACTGATACAGATCTTCTATACGACACAGATCTTCTATACGACTGATACAGATCTTCTATACGACTGATACAGATCTGCTATGCGACCCAGATCTTCTATGCGACTGATACAGATCTTCTATACGATACAGATCTTCTATACGACTGATACAGATCTTCTGTACGACTGATACAGATCTCCTATACGACTGATACAGATCTCCTATACGACTGATACAGATCTTCTATACGATACAGATCTTCTATACGACTGATACAGATCTTCTATACGACTGATACAGATCTCCTATACGACTGATACAGATCTCCTATACGACTGATACAGATCTTCTATACGATACAGATCTCCTATACGACTGATACAGATCTCCTATATGACTGATACAGATCTTCTATACGATACAGATCTTCTATACGATACAGATCTTCTATACGATACAGATCTTCTATACGACTGATACAGATCTGCTATACGATACAGATCTCCTATACGACTGATACAGATCTTCTATACGACTGATACAGATCTTCTATACGATACAGATCTTCTATACGACTGATACAGATCTTCTATACGATACAGATCTTCTATACGATACAGATCTTCTATACGACTGATACAGATCTCCTATGCGACTGATACAGATCTTCTATACGATACAGATCTTCTATACGACTGATACAGATCTTCTATACGACTGATACAGATCTGCTATGCCACCCAGATCTTCTATGCGACTGATACAGATCTTCTATACGATACAGATCTTCTATACGACTGATACAGATCTTCTATACGACTGATACAGATCTCCTATACGACTGATACAGATCTTCTATACGAGTACAGATCTTCTATACGATACAGATCTCCTATACGACTGATACAGATCTCCTATACGACTGATACAGATCTTCTATACGATACAGATCTTCTATACGACTGATACAGATCTTCTATACGATACAGATCTTCTATGCGATACAGATCTTCTATACGATACAGATCTTCTATGCCACCCAGATCTCCTATACGACTGATACAGATCTCCTATACGACTGATACAGAGCTCCTATACGACTGATACAGATCTTCTATACGACTGATACAGATCTGCTATACGATACAGATCTTCTATACGACTGATACAGATCTTCTATACGATACAGATCTTCTATACGACTGATACAGATCTTCTATACGATACAGATCTTCTATACGACTGATACAGATCTTCTATACGATACAGATCTTCTATACGATACAGATCTTCTATAAGATACAGATCTTCTATACGATACAGATCTTCTATACGACTGATACAGATCTTCTATACGATACAGATCTTCTATACGATACAGATCTTCTATACGATACAGATCTTCTATATGATACAGATCTTCTATACGACTGATACAGATCTTCTATACGACTGATACAGATCTTCTATACGACTGATACAGATCTTCTATGCGGTCCAGATCTTCTATGCGATACAGATTTCTATACGACTGATACAGATCTGCTATACGATACAGATCTTCTATACGATACAGATCTTCTATACGACTGATACAGATCTGCTATACGATACAGATCTTCTATACGACTGATACAGATCTTCTATACGACTGATACAGATCTTCTATACGACTGATACAGATCTGCTATACGATACAGATCTTCTATACGACTGATACAGATCTTCTATACGATTAGTTATACGTGTTCTATACGATGATACAGATCTTCTATACGACTGATACAGATCTGCTATACGATACAGATCTTCTATACGACTGATACAGATCTTCTATACGACTGATACAGATCTTCTATACGATACAGATCTTCTATACGACTGATACAGATCTTCTATACGACTGATACAGATCTCCTATACGACTGATACAGATCTTCTATACGACTGATACAGATCTTCTATACGACTGATACAGATCTTCTATACGACTGATACAGATCTTCTATACGACTGATTCAGATCTTCTATATGACTGATACAGATCTTATACGATGATACAGATCTTCTATACGACTGATACAGATCTTCTATACGACTGATACAGATTTCTATACGACTGATACAGATCTGCTATACGATACAGATCTCCTATACGACTGATACAGACCTCCTATTCGACTGATACAGATCTTCTATACGACTGATACAGATCTTCTATACGATACAGATCTTCTATACAACTGATACAGATCTTCTATACGATACAGATCTTCTATACGACTGATACAGATCTTCTATACGACTGATACAGATCTCCTATACGACTGATACAGATCTGCTATATGATACAGATCTTCTATATGACTGATACAGATCTTCTATACGACTGATACAGATCTTCTATACGATACAGATCTTCTATACGACTGATACAGATCTTCTATACGACTGATACAGATCTCCTATACGACTGATACAGATCTTCTATACGACTGATTCAGATCTTCTATACGACTGATACAGATCTTCTATATGACTGATACAGATCTCTTATACGACTGATACAGATCTCCTATAGGACAGATACAGATCTTCTATACGATACAGATCTTCTATGCGACTGATACAGATCTTCTATACGATACAGATCTCCTATACGACTGATACAGATCTTCTATACGATACAGATCTTCTATACGATACAGATAATCTATACGATACAGATCTTCTATACGACTGATACAGATCTCCTATGGACTGATACAGATCTTCTATACGATACAGATCTGCTATATGATACAGATCTTCTATACGACTGATACAGATCTTCTATACGATACAGATCTTCTATGCGATACAGATCTTCTATACGATACAGATCGTCTATGCCACCCAGATCTCCTATACGACTGATACAGATCTCCTATACGACTGATACAGAGCTCCTATATGACTGATACAGATCTTCTATACGACTGATACAGATCAGCTATACGATACAGATCTTCTATACGACTGATACAGATCTTCTATACGACTGATACAGATCTGCTATGCGACACAGATCTTCTATGCGACTGATACAGATCTTCTATACGATACAGATCTTCTATACGACTGATACAGATCTTCTATACGACTGATACAGATCTTCTATACGACTGATACAGATCTTCTATACGATACAGATCTTCTATACGATACAGATCTCCTATACGACTGATACAGATCTCCTATACGACTGATACAGATCTTCTATACGATACAGATCTTCTATACGACTGATACAGATCTTCTATACGATACAGATCTTCTATGCGATACAGATCTTCTATACGATACAGATCTTCTATGCCACCCAGATCTCCTATACGACTGATACAGATCTCTATACGACTGATACAGATCTTCTATACGACTGATACAGATCTTCTATACGATACAGATCTTCTATACGATACAGATCTTCTATACGACTCAGATCTTCTATACGATTGATACAGATCTTCTATACGATACAGATCTTCTATACGATACAGATCTTCTATACGACTGATACAGATCTTCTATACGATACAGATCTTCTATACGATACAGATCTTCTATACGATACAGATCTTCTATACGATACAGATCTTCTATACGATACAGATCTTCTATACGATACAGATCTCCTATACGACTGATACAGATCTTCTATACGATACAGATCTTCTATACGATACAGATCTTCTATACGACTGATACAGATCTTCTATACGATACAGATCTTCTATGCGATACAGATCTTCTATACGATACAGATCTTCTATGCCACCCAGATCTCCTATACGACTGATACAGATCTCCTATACGACTGATACAGAGCTCCTATATGACTGATACAGATCTTCTATACGACTGATACAGATCAGCTATACGATACAGATCTTCTATACGACTGATACAGATCTTCTATACGACTGATACAGATCTGCTATACGATACAGATCTTCTATACGACTGATACAGATCTTCTATACGACTGATACAGATTTTCTATACGACTGATACAGATCTGCTATACGATACAGATCTCCTATACGACTGATACAGACCTCCTATACACTGATACAGATCTTCTATACGACTGATACAGATCAGCTATACGATACAGATCTTCTATACGACTGATACAGATCTTCTATAGGACTGATACAGATCTGCTATACGATACAGATCTTCTATATGACTGATACAGATCTTCTATACGACTGATACAGATCTGCTATACGATACAGATCTTCTATACGACTGATACAGATCTTCTATACGACTGATACAGATCTCCTATACGACTGATACAGATCTTCTATACGACTGATTCAGATCTTCTATACGACTGATACAGATCTTCTATACGACTGATACAGATCTTCTATACGACTGATTCAGATCTTCTATATGACTGATACAGATCTTCTATACGACTGATACAGATCTTCTATACGACTGATACAGATCTTCTATACGACTGATACAGATTTTCTATACGACTGATACAGATCTGCTATACGATACAGATCTCCTATACGACTGATACAGACCTCCTATTCGACTGATACAGATCTTCTATACGACTGATACAGATCCTCTATACGATACAGATCTTCTATACAACTGATACAGATCATCTATACGATACAGATCTTCTATACGACTGATACAGATCTTCTATACAACTGATACAGATCTCCTATACGACTGATACAGATCTGCTATATGATACAGATCTTCTATATGACTGATACAGATCTTCTATACGACTGATACAGATCTGCTATACGATACAGATCTTCTATACGACTGATACAGATCTTCTATACGACTGATACAGATCTCCTATACGACTGATACAGATCTTCTATACGACTGATTCAGATCTTCTATACGACTGATACAGATCTTCTATATGACTGATACAGATCTCTTATACGACTGATACAGATCTCCTATAGGACAGATACAGATCTTCTATACGATACAGATCTTCTATGCGACTGATACAGATCTTCTATACGATACAGATCTCCTATACGACTGATACAGATCTTCTATACGATACAGATCTTCTATACGATACAGATAATCTATACGATACAGATCTTCTATACGACTGATACAGATCTCCTATGCGACTGATACAGATCTTCTATACGATACAGATCTGCTATACGATACAGATCTTCTATACGACTGATACAGATCTTCTATACGATACAGATCTTCTATGCGATACAGATCTTCTATACGATACAGATCTTCTATGCCACCCAGATCTCCTATACGACTGATACAGATCTCCTATACGACTGATACAGAGCTCCTATATGACTGATACAGATCTTCTATACGACTGATACAGATCAGCTATACGATACAGATCTTCTATACGACTGATACAGATCTTCTATACGACTGATACAGATCTGCTATACGATACAGATCTTCTATACGACTGATACAGATCTTCTATACGATACAGATCTTCTATACGACTGATACAGATCTTCTATACGACTGATACAGATCTCCTATACGACTGATACAGATCTTCTATACGACTGATACAGATCTTCTATACGATACAGATCTTCTATACGACTGATACAGATCTTCTATACGACTGATACAGATCTTCTATACGATACAGATCTTCTATACGACTGATACAGATCTTCTATACGATACAGATCTTCTATGCGATACAGATCTTCTATACGATACAGATCTTCTATGCCACCCAGATCTCCTATACGACTGATACAGATCTCCTATGCGACTGATACAGAGCTCCTATATGACTGATACAGATCTTCTATACGACTGATACAGATCTGCTATACGATACAGATCTTCTATACGACTGATACAGATCTTCTATACGATACAGATCTTCTATACGATACAGATCTTCTATACGATACAGATCTTCTATACGATACAGATCTTCTATACGATACAGATCTTCTATACGACTGATACAGATCTTCTATACGACTGATACAGATCTCCTATACGACTGATACAGATCTTCTATACGACTGATACAGATCTTCTATACGATACAGATCTTCTATACGACTGATACAGATCTTCTATACGACTGATACAGATCTTCTATACGATACAGATCTTCTATACGACTGATACAGATCTTCTATACGATACAGATCTTCTATGCGATACAGATCTTCTATACGATACAGATCTTCTATGCCACCCAGATCTCCTATACGACTGATACAGATCTCCTATACGACTGATACAGAGCTCCTATATGACTGATACAGATCTTCTATACGACTGATACAGATCAGCTATACGATACAGATCTTCTATACGACTGATACAGATCTTCTATACGACTGATACAGATCTTCTATACGATACAGATCTTCTATACGACTGATACAGATCTTCTATACGACTGATACAGATCTTCTATACGACTGATACAGATCTTCTATACGATACAGATCTCCTATACGACTGATACAGATCTCCTATACGACTGATACAGATCTTCTATACGACTGATACAGATCAGCTATACGATACAGATCTTCTATACGACTGATACAGATCTTCTATACGACTGATACAGATCTGCTATACGATACAGATCTTCTATACGACTGATACAGATCTTCTATACGACTGATACAGATCTTCTATACGACTGATACAGATCTTCTATACGATACAGATCTTCTATACGACTGATACAGATCTCCTATACGACTGATACAGATCTTCTATACGACTGATACAGATCTTCTATACGATACAGATCTTCTATACGACTGATACAGATCTTCTATACGACTGATACAGATCTTCTATACGATACAGATCTTCTATACGACTGATACAGATCTTCTATACGACTGATACAGATCTTCTATACGACTGATACAGATCTTCTATACGATACAGATCTCCTATACGACTGATACAGATCTCCTATACGACTGATACAGATCTTCTATACGACTGATACAGATCTGCTATACGATACAGATCTTCTATACGACTGATACAGATCTTCTATACGACTGATACAGATCTGCTATACGATACAGATCTTCTATACGACTGATACAGATCTTCTATACGACTGATACAGATCTTCTATACGACTGATACAGATCTTCTATACGATACAGATCTCCTATACGACTGATACAGATCTTCTATACGACTGATACAGATCTTCTATACGATACAGATCTTCTATACGATACAGATCTTCTATACGACTGATACAGATCTTCTATACGACTGATACAGATCTTCTATACGACTGATACAGATCTTCTATACGATACAGATCTTCTATACGACTGATACAGATCTTCTATACGACTGATACAGATCTTCTATACGACTGATACAGATCTTCTATACGATACAGATCTTCTATACGACTGATACAGATCTTCTATACGACTGATACAGATCTTCTATACGACTGATACAGATCTTCTATACGATACAGATCTTCTATACGACTGATACAGATCTTCTATACGACTGATTCAGATCTCCTATACGACTGATAGAGATCTTCTATGCCACCCAGATCTTCTATACGACTGATACAGATCTTCTATACGATACAGATCTTCTATGCGACTGATACAGATCTCCTATACGATACAGATCTCCTATGCGACTGATACAGATCTCCTATAGGACTGATACAGATCTTCTATACGATACAGATCTTCTATGCGACTGATACAGATCTTCTATACGATACAGATCTCCTATACGACTGATACAGATCTCCTATACGACTGATACAGATCTCCTATACGACTGATACAGATCTTCTATACGATACAGATCTTCTATACGACTGATACAGATCTCCTATACGACTGATACAGATCTCCTATGCGACTGATACAGATCTTCTATACGATACAGATCTTCTATACGATACAGATCTTCTATACGATACAGATAATCTATACGATACAGATCTTCTATACGACTGATACAGATCTCCTATGCGACTGATACAGATCTTCTATACGATACAGATCTTCTATACGATACAGATCTGCTATACGATACAGATCTTCTATACGACTGATACAGATCTTCTATACGATACAGATCTTCTATGCGATACAGATCTTCTATACGATACAGATCTTCTATGCCACCCAGATCTCCTATACGACTGATACAGATCTCCTATACGACTGATACAGAGCTCCTATACGACTGATACAGATCTTCTATACGACTGATACAGATCAGCTATACGATACAGATCTTCTATACGACTGATACAGATCTTCTATACGACTGATACAGATCTGCTATACGATACAGATCTTCCATACGACTGATACAGATCTTCTATACGACTGATACAGATCTTCTATACGACTGATACAGATCTGCTATACGATACAGATCTTCTATACGACTGATACAGATCTTCTATACGACTGATTCAGATCTCCTATATGACTGATAGAGATCTTCTATGCCACCCAGATCTTCTATACGACTGATACAGATCTGCTATACGATACAGATCTTCTATGCGACTGATACAGATCTTCTATACGACTGATACAGATCTTCTATGCGACTGATGCAGATCTTCTATGCGATACAGATCTTCTATGCGATACAGATCTTCTATACGACTGATACAGATCTTCTATGCGACTGATACAGATCTTCTATACGATACAGATCTTCTATACGACTGATACAGATCTTCTATACGACTGATACAGATCTGCTATGCCACCCAGATCTTCTATGCGACTGATACAGATCTTCTATACGATACAGATCTTCTATACGACTGATACAGATCTTCTATACGACTGATACAGATCTTCTATACGACTGATACAGATCTTCTATACGACTGATACAGATCTTCTATACGATACAGATCTCCTATACGACTGATACAGATCTCCTATACGACTGATACAGATCTTCTATACGATACAGATCTTCTATGACTGATACAGATCTTCTATACGATACAGATCTTCTATGCGATACAGATCTTCTATACGATACAGATCTTCTATGCCACCCAGATCTCCTATACGACTGATACAGATCTCCTATACGACTGATACAGATCTCCTATATGACTGATACAGATCTTCTATACGACTGATACAGATCTGCTATACGATACAGATCTTCTATACGACTGATACAGATCTTCTATAGACTGATACAGATCTGCTATACGATACAGATCTTCTATACGACTGATACAGATCTTCTATACGACTGATACAGATCTTCTATACGACTGATACAGATCTGCTATACGATACAGATCTCCTATACGACTGATACAGATCTTCTATACGACTGATACAGATCTTCTATACGATACAGATCTTCTATACGACTGATACAGATCTTCTATACGATACAGATCTTCTATATGATACAGATCTTCTATACGACTGATACAGATCTCCTATGCGACTGATACAGATCTTCTATACGATACAGATCTTCTATACGACTGATACAGATCTTCTATGCGACTGATACAGATCTGCTATGCCACCCAGATCTTCTATGCGACTGATACAGATCTTCTATACGATACAGATCTTCTATGCCACCCAGATCTCCTATACGACTGATACAGATCTCCTATACGACTGATACAGAGCTCCTATATGACTGATACAGATCTTCTATACGACTGATACAGATCAGCTATACGATACAGATCTTCTATACGACTGATACAGATCTTCTATACGACTGATACAGATCTGCTATACGATACAGATCTTCTATACGACTGATACAGATCTTCTATACGACTGATACAGATCTTCTATACGACTGATACAGATCTGCTATACGATACAGATCTTCTATACGACTGATACAGATCTTCTATACGACTGATACAGATCTCTATACGATACAGATCTTCTATACGACTGATACAGATCTTCTATACGACTGATACAGATCTGCTATACGATACAGATCTTCTATACGACTGATACAGATCTTCTATACGACTGATACAGATCTTCTATACGATACAGATCTTCTATACGACTGATACAGATCTTCTATACGACTGATACAGATCTGCTATACGATACAGATCTTCTATACGACTGATACAGATCTTCTATACGACTGATACAGATCTGCTATACGATACAGATCTTCTATACGACTGATACAGATCTTCTATACGACTGATACAGATCTTCTATACGATACAGATCTTCTATACGACTGATACAGATCTTCTATACGACTGATACAGATCTTCTATACGATACAGATCTTCTATACGACTGATACAGATCTTCTATACGACTGATACAGATCTTCTATACGATACAGATCTTCTATACGACTGATACAGATCTTCTATACGACTGATACAGATCTGCTATACGATACAGATCTTCTATACGACTGATACAGATCTTCTATACGACTGATACAGATTTTCTATACGACTGATACAGATCTGCTATACGATACAGATCTCCTATACGACTGATACAGATCTTCTATACGACTGATACAGATCTTCTATACGATACAGATCTTCTATACGACTGATACAGATCTTCTATACGATACAGATCTTCTATACGACTGATACAGATCTCCTATGCGACTGATACAGATCTTCTATACGATACAGATCTTCTATACGACTGATACAGATCTTCTATACGACTGATACAGATCTGCTATGCCACCCAGATCTTCTATGCGACTGATACAGATCTTCTATACGATACAGATCTTCTATACGACTGATACAGATCTTCTATACGACTGATACAGATCTCCTATACGACTGATACAGATCTTCTATACGACTGATACAGATCTTCTATATGATACAGATCTCCTATACGACTGATACAGATCTTCTATACGACTGATACAGATCTTCTATATGATACAGATCTTCTATACGACTGATACAGATCTTCTATACGATACAGATCTTCTATGCGATACAGATCTTCTATACGATACAGATCTTCTATGCCACCCAGATCTCCTATACGACTGATACAGATCTCCTATACGACTGATACAGAGCTCCTATATGACTGATACAGATCTTCTATACGACTGATACAGATCAGCTATACGATACAGATCTTCTATACGACTGATACAGATCTTCTATACGACTGATAAAGATCTGCTATACGATACAGATCTTCTATACGACTGATACAGATCTTCTATACGACTGATACAGATTTTCTATACGACTGATACAGATCTGCTATACGATACAGATCTTCTATACGACTGATACAGATCTTCTATACGACTGATAAAGATCTGCTATATGATACAGATCTTCTATACGACTGATACAGATCTTCTATACGACTGATACAGATCTGCTATACGATACAGATCTTCTATACGACTGATACAGATCTTCTATACGACTGATACAGATCTGCTATACGATACAGATCTTCTATACGACTGATACAGATCTTCTATACGACTGATACAGATCTCCTATACGACTGATACAGATCTTCTATACGACTGATTCAGATCTTCTATACGACTGATACAGATCTTCTATACGACTGATACAGATCTTCTATACGACTGATTCAGATCTTCTATACGACTGATACAGATCGTCTATACGATACAGATCTCCTATACGACTGATACAGACCTCCTATTCGACTGATACAGATCTTCTATACGACTGATACAGATCCTCTATACGATACAGATCTTCTATACGACTGATACAGATCCTCTATACGATACAGATCTTCTATACGACTGATACAGATCTTCTATACGACTGATACAGATCTTCTATACGACTGATACAGATCTGCTATACGATACAGATCTTCTATACGACTGATACTGATCTTCTATACGACTGATACAGATCTGCTATACGTTACAGATCTTCTATATACGTCTGATACAGATCTTCTATACGACTGATACAGATCTCCTATATGACTGATACAGATCTTCTATACGACTGATTCAGATCTTCTATACGACTGATACAGATCTTCTATACGACTGATACAGATCTCCTATACGACTGATACAGATCTCCTATAGGACTGATACAGATCTTCTATACGATACAGATCTTCTATGCGACTGATACAGATCTTCTATACGATACAGATCTCCTATATGACTGATACAGATCTTCTATACGATACAGATCTTCTATACGATACAGATAATCTATACGATACAGATCTTCTATACGACTGATACAGATCTCCTATGCGACTGATACAGATCTTCTATACGATACAGATCTGCTATACGATACAGATCTTCTATACGACTGATACAGATCTTCTATACGATACAGATCTTCTATGCGATACAGATCTTCTATACGATACAGATCTTCTATGCCACCCAGATCTCCTATACGACTGATACAGATCTCCTATACGACTGATACAGACCTCCTATATGACTGATACAGATCTTCTATACGACTGATACAGATCAGCTATACGATACAGATCTTGTATGCCACTCAGATCTCCTATACGACTGATACAGATCTCCTATACGACTGATACAGATCTTCTATACGACTGATACAGATCAGCTATACGATACAGATCTTCTATACGACTGATACAGATCTTCTATACGACTGATACAGATCTGCTATACGATACAGATCTTCTATACGACTGATACAGATCTTCTATACGACTGATACAGATCTTCTATACGACTGATACAGATCTGCTATACGATACAGATCTTCTATACGACTGATACAGATCTTCTATACGACTGATACAGATCTTCTATACGACTGATACAGATCTGCTATACGATACAGATCTTCTATACGACTGATACAGATCTTCTATACGACTGATTCAGATCTCCTATACGACTGATAGAGATCTTCTATGCCACCCAGATCTTCTATACGACTGATACAGATCTGCTATACGATACAGATCTTCTATGCGACTGATACAGATCTCCTATACGATACAGATCTCCTATACGACTGATACAGATCTCCTATAGGACTGATACAGATCTTCTATACGATACAGATCTTCTATGCGACTGATACAGATCTTCTATACGATACAGATCTCCTATACGACTGATACAGATCTCCTATATGACTGATACAGATCTCCTATACGACTGATACAGATCTTCTATACGATACAGATCTTCTATGCGATACAGATCTTCTATACGATACAGATCTTCTATGCCACCCAGATCTCCTATACGACTGATACAGATCTCCTATACGACTGATACAGAGCTCCTATATGACTGATACAGATCTTCTATACAACTGATACAGATCAGCTATACAATACAGATCTTCTATACGACTGATACAGATCTTCTATATGACTGATACAGATCTGCTATACGATACAGATCTTCTATACGACTGATACAGATCTTCTATACGACTGATACAGATTTTCTATACGACTGATACAGATCTGCTATACGATACAGATCTCCTATACGACTGATACAGATCTTCTATACGACTGATACAGATCTTCTATACGATACAGATCTTCTATACGACTGATACAGATCTTCTATACGATACAGATCTTCTATACGACTGATACAGATCTCCTATGCGACTGATACAGATCTTCTATATGATACAGATCCTCTATACGACTGATACAGATCTTCTATACGACTGATACAGATCTGCTATGCCACCCAGATCTTCTATGCGACTGATACAGATCTTCTATATGATACAGATCTTCTATACGACTGATACAGATCTTCTATACGACTGATACAGATCTCCTATACGACTGATACAGATCTTCTATACGACTGATACAGATCTTCTATATGATACAGATCTCCTATACGACTGATACAGATCTCCTATACGACTGATACAGATCTTCTATATGATACAGATCTTCTATACGACTGATACAGATCTTCTATACGATACAGATCTTCTATGCGATACAGATCTTCTATACGATACAGATCTTCTATGCCACCCAGATCTCCTATACGACTGATACAGATCTCCTATACGACTGATACAGAGCTCCTATATGACTGATACAGATCTTCTATACGACTGATACAGATCAGCTATACGATACAGATCTTCTATACGACTGATACAGATCTTCTATACGACTGATACAGATCTGCTATACGATACAGATCTTCTATACGACTGATACAGATCTTCTATACGACTGATACAGATTTTCTATACGACTGATACAGATCTGCTATACGATACAGATCTCCTATACGACTGATACAGACCTCCTATACGACTCATACAGATCTTCTATACGACTGATACAGATCAGCTATACGATACAGATCTTCTATACGACTGATACAGATCTTCTATACGACTGATACAGATCTGCTATACGATACAGATCTTCTATACGACTGATACAGATCTTCTATACGACTGATACAGATCTGCTATACGATACAGATCTTCTATACGACTGATACAGATCTTCTATACGACTGATACAGATCTCCTATACGACTGATACAGATCTTCTATACGACTGATTCAGATCTTCTATACGACTGATACAGATCTTCTATACGACTGATACAGATCTTCTATATGACTGATTCAGATCTTCTATACGACTGATACAGATCTTCTATACGATACAGATCTCCTATACGACTGATACAGATCTTCTATACGATACAGATCTTCTATACAATACAGATCTTCTATACGATACAGATCTTCTATACGACTGATACAGATCTTCTATACGACTGATACAGATTACAGATCTTCTATACGACTGATACAGATCTTCTATACGATACAGATCTTCTATACGACTGATACAGATCTTCTATACGATACAGATCTTCTATATGATACAGATCTTCTATACGACTGATACAGATCTGCTATACGATACAGATCTTCTATACGACTGATACAGATCTTCTATACGACTGATACAGATCTCCTATACGACTGATACAGATCTTCTATACGACTGATTCAGATCTTCTATACGACTGATACAGATCTTCTATACGACTGATACAGATCTCCTATACGACTGATACAGATCTCCTATAGGACTGATACAGATCTTCTATACGATACAGATCTTCTATGCGACTGATACAGATCTTCTATACGATACAGATCTCCTATACGACTGATACAGATCTTCTATACGATACAGATCTTCTATACGATACAGATAATCTATACGATACAGATCTTCTATACGATACAGATCTTCTATACGACTGATACAGATCTTCTATACGATACAGATCTTCTATACGATACAGATCTTCTATACGATACAGATCTTCTATACGATACAGATCTTCTATGCGATACAGATCTTCTATACGATACAGATCTTCTATGCCACCCAGATCTCCTATACGACTGATACAGATCTCCTATACGACTGATACAGATCTCCTATATGACTGATACAGATCTTCTATACGACTGATACAGATCAGCTATACGATACAGATCTTCTATGCGACCAGATCTCCTATACGACTGATACAGATCTCTATACGACTGATACAGATCTTCTATACGACTGATACAGATCGCTATACGATACAGATCTTCTATACGACTGATACAGATCTTCTATACGACTGATACAGATCTGCTATACGATACAGATCTTCTATACGACTGATACAGATCTTCTATACGACTGATACAGATCTTCTATACGACTGATACAGATCTTCTATACGATACAGATCTTCTATACGACTGATACAGATCTTCTATACGACTGATACAGATCTTCTATACGACTGATACAGATCTTCTATGCGACTGATACAGATCTTCTATACGACTGATACAGATCTTCTATGCGACTGATACAGATCTTCTATACGACTGATACAGATCTGCTATACGATACAGATCTTCTATACGACTGATACAGATCTTCTATACGACTGATACAGATCTTCTATACGATACAGATCTTCTATGCGACTGATACAGATCTTCTATACGATACAGATCTCCTATACGACTGATACAGATCTTCTATACGATACAGATCTTCTATGCGACTGATACAGATCTTCTATACGATACAGATCTCCTATACGACTGATACAGATCTTCTATACGATACAGATCTTCTATACGATACAGATAATCTATATGATACAGATCTTCTATACGACTGATACAGATCTTCTATGCGACTGATACAGATCTTCTATACGATACAGATCTCCTATACGACTGATACAGATCTTCTATACGATACAGATCTTCTATACGATACAGATCTTCTATACGATACAGATCTTCTATACGATACAGATCTCTATACGATACAGATCTTCTATACGATACAGATCTGCTATACGATACAGATCTTCTATACGACTGATACAGATCTTCTATACGATACAGATCTTCTATACGATACAGATCTTCTATGCCACCCAGATCTCCTATACGACTGATACAGATCTCCTATACGACTGATACAGATCTTCTATACGATACAGATCTTCTATACGATACAGATCTCCTATACGACTGCTACAGATCTCCTATACGACTGATACAGATCTCCTATACGACTGATACAGATCTTCTATATGATACAGATCTTCTATACGACTGATACAGATCTCCTATACGACTGATACAGATCTGCTATACGATACAGATCTTCTATACGACTGATACAGATCTTCTATACGACTGATTCAGATCTCCTATACGACTGATAGAGATCTTCTATGCCACCCAGATCTTCTATACGACTGATACAGATCTGCTATACGATACAGATCTTCTATGCGACTGATACAGATCTCCTATACGATACAGATCTTCTATACGACTGATACAGATCTCCTATAGGACTGATACAGATCTTCTATACGATACAGATCTTCTATGCGACTGATACAGATCTTCTATGACGATACAGATCTTCTATACGACTGATACAGATCTGCTATACGATACAGATCTCCTATATGACTGATACAGATCTCCTATACGACTGATACAGATCTTCTATACGATACAGATCTCCTATACGACTGATACAGATCTCCTATACGACTGATACAGATCTTCTATACGATACAGATCTTCTATACGATACAGATCTTCTATACGACTGATACAGATCTTCTATACGATACAGATCTTCTATACGATACAGATCTTCTATACGATACAGATCTTCTATACGATACAGATAATCTATACGATACAGATCTTCTATACGACTGATACAGATCTTCTATGCGACTGATACAGATCTTCTATACGATACAGATCTTCTATACGATACAGATCTTCTATACGATACAGATCTTCTATACGACTGATACAGATCTTCTATACGATACAGATCTTCTATGCCACCCAGATCTCCTATACGACTGATACAGATCTCCTATACGACTGATACAGATCTCCTATACGACTGATACAGATCTTCTATACGACTGATACAGATCAGCTATACGATACAGATCTTCTATACGACTGATACAGATCTTCTATACGACTGATACAGATCTTCTATACGATACAGATCTTCTATACGACTGATACAGATCTTCTATACGACTGATACAGATCTTCTATACGACTGATACAGATCTGCTATACGATACAGATCTTCTATACGACTGATACAGATCTTCTATACGACTGATACAGATCTTCTATACGATACAGATCTTCTATACGACTGATACAGATCTTCTATACGACTGATACAGATCTCCTATACGACTGATACAGATCTTCTATACGACTGATACAGATCTTCTATACGATACAGATCTTCTATACGACTGATACAGATCTCCTATACGACTGATACAGATCTTCTATACGACTGATACAGATCTTCTATACGATACAGATCTTCTATGCGATACAGATCTTCTATACGATACAGATCTTCTATACGATACAGATCTTCTATACGATCAGATTTCTATACGATACAGATCTTCTATACGACTGATACAGATCTTCTATACGATTGACACAGATCTTCTATACGATACAGATCTTCTATACGATACAGATCTTCTATACGACTGATACAGATCTTCTATACGATACAGATCTTCCATATGATACAGATCTTCTATACGATACAGATCTTCTATACGATACAGATCTTCTATACGATACAGATCTTCTATACGACTGATACAGATCTTCTATACGACTGATACAGATCTTCTATACGACTGATACAGATCTTCTATACGATACAGATCTTCTATGCGACTGATACAGATCTTCTATACGACTCAGATCTTCTATACGACTGATACAGATCTTCTATACGACTGATACAGATCTGCTATGCCACCCAGATCTTCTATGCGACTGATACAGATCTTCTATACGATACAGATCTTCTATACGACTGATACAGATCTTCTATACGACTGATACAGATCTCCTATACGACTGATACAGATCTCCTATACGACTGATACAGATCTTCTATACGATACAGATCTTCTATACGACTGATACAGATCTTCTATACGACTGATACAGATCTCCTATACGACTGATACAGATCTCCTATACGACTGATACAGATCTTCTATACGATACAGATCTCCTATACGACTGATACAGATCTCCTATATGACTGATACAGATCTTCTATACGATACAGATCTTCTATACGATACAGATCTTCTATACGATACAGATTTTCTATACGACTGATACAGATCTGCTATACGATACAGATCTCCTATACGACTGATACAGATCTTCTATACGACTGATACAGATCTTCTATACGATACAGATCTTCTATACGACTGATACAGATCTTCTATACGATACAGATCTTCTATACGATACAGATCTTCTATACGACTGATACAGATCTCCTATGCGACTGATACAGATCTTCTATACGATACAGATCTTCTATACGACTGATACAGATCTTCTATACGACTGATACAGATCTGCTATGCCACCCAGATCTTCTATGCGACTGATACAGATCTTCTATACGATACAGATCTTCTATACGACTGATACAGATCTTCTATACGACTGATACAGATCTCCTATACGACTGATACAGATCTTCTATACGACTGATACAGATCTTCTATACGATACAGATCTCCTATACGACTGATACAGATCTCCTATACGACTGATACAGATCTTCTATACGATACAGATCTTCTATACGACTGATACAGATCTTCTATACGATACAGATCTTCTATGCGATACAGATCTTCTATACGATACAGATCTTCTATGCCACCCAGATCTCCTATACGACTGATACAGATCTCCTATACGACTGATACAGAGCTCCTATATGACTGATACAGATCTTCTATACGACTGATACAGATCTGCTATACGATACAGATCTTCTATACGACTGATACAGATCTTCTATACGATACAGATCTTCTATACGATACAGATCTTCTATACGATACAGATCTTCTATACGATACAGATCTTCTATACGATACAGATCTTCTATACGACTGATACAGATCTTCTATACGACTGATACAGATCTCCTATACGACTGATACAGATCTTCTATACGACTGATACAGATCTTCTATACGATACAGATCTCCTATACGACTGATACAGATCTCCTATACGACTGATACAGATCTTCTATACGATACAGATCTTCTATACGACTGATACAGATCTTCTATACGATACAGATCTTCTATGCGATACAGATCTTCTATACGATACAGATCTTCTATGCCACCCAGATCTCCTATACGACTGATACAGATCTCCTATACGACTGATACAGAGCTCCTATATGACTGATACAGATCTTCTATACGACTGATACAGATCAGCTATACGATACAGATCTTCTATACGACTGATACAGATCTGCTATACGATACAGATCTTCTATACGACTGATACAGATCTTCTATACGACTGATACAGATTTTCTATACGACTGATACAGATCTGCTATACGATACAGATCTTCTATACGACTGATACAGATCTTCTATACGACTGATACAGATCTGCTATACGATACAGATCTTCTATACGACTGATACAGATCTTCTATACGACTGATACAGATCTTCTATACGATACAGATCTTCTATACGACTGATACAGATCTTCTATACGACTGATACAGATCTGCTATACGATACAGATCTTCTATACGACTGATACAGATCTTCTATACGACTGATACAGATCTTCTATACGAGTACAGATCTTCTATACGACTGATACAGATCTTCTATACGACTGATACAGATCTTCTATACGACTGATACAGATCTTCTATACGACTGATTCAGATCTTCTATATGACTGATACAGATCTTATACGATGATACAGATCTTCTATACGACTGATACAGATCTTCTATACGACTGATACAGATTTCTATACGACTGATACAGATCTGCTATACGATACAGATCTCCTATACGACTGATACAGACCTCCTATTCGACTGATACAGATCTTCTATACGACTGATACAGATCTTCTATACGATACAGATCTTCTATACGACTGATACAGATCATCTATACGATACAGATCTTCTATACGACTGATACAGATCTTCTATACAACTGATACAGATCTCCTATACGACTGATACAGATCTGCTATATGATACAGATCTTCTATATGACTGATACAGATCTTCTATACGACTGATACAGATCTGCTATACGATACAGATCTTCTATACGACTGATACAGATCTTCTATACGACTGATACAGATCTCCTATACGACTGATACAGATCTTCTATACGACTGATTCAGATCTTCTATACGACTGATACAGATCTTCTATATGACTGATACAGATCTCTTATACGACTGATACAGATCTCCTATAGGCAGATACAGATCTTCTATACGATACAGATCTTCTATGCGACTGATACAGATCTTCTATACGATACAGATCTCCTATACGACTGATACAGATCTTCTATACGATACAGATCTTCTATACGATACAGATAATCTATACGATACAGATCTTCTATACGACTGATACAGATCTCCTATGCGACTGATACAGATCTTCTATACGATACAGATCTGCTATATGATACAGATCTTCTATACGACTGATACAGATCTTCTATACGATACAGATCTTCTATGCGATACAGATCTTCTATACGATACAGATCGTCTATGCCACCCAGATCTCCTATACGACTGATACAGATCTCCTATACGACTGATACAGAGCTCCTATATGACTGATACAGATCTTCTATATGACTGATACAGATCAGCTATACGATACAGATCTTCTATACGACTGATACAGATCTTCTATACGACTGATACAGATCTGCTATGCCACCCAGATCTTCTATGCGACTGATACAGATCTTCTATACGATACAGATCTTCTATACGACTGATACAGATCTTCTATACGACTGATACAGATCTCCTATACGACTGATACAGATCTTCTATACGATACAGATCTTCTATACGATACAGATCTCCTATACGACTGATACAGATCTCCTATACGACTGATACAGATCTTCTATACGATACAGATCTTCTATACGATACAGATCTTCTATACGATACAGATCTTCTATGCGATACAGATCTTCTATACGATACAGATCTTCTATGCCACCCAGATCTCCTATACGACTGATACAGATCTCTATACGACCAGATCTTCTATACGACTGATACAGATCTTCTATACGATACAGATCTTCTATACGACTGATACAGATCTTCTATACGACTCAGATCTTCTATACGATACAGATCTTCTATACGATACAGATCTTCTATACGATACAGATCTTCTATACGACGATACAGATCTTCTATACGATACAGATCTTCTATACGATACAGATCTTCTATACGATACAGATCTTCTATACGATACAGATCTTCTATACGATACAGATCTTCTATACGATACAGATCTTCTATACGACTGATACAGATCTTCTATACGATACAGATCTTCTATACGATACAGATCTTCTATACGATACAGATCTTCTATACGATACAGATCTTCTATGCGATACAGATCTTCTATACGATACAGATCTTCTATGCCACCCAGATCTCCTATACGACTGATACAGATCTCCTATACGACTGATACAGAGCTCCTATACGACTGATACAGATCTTCTATACGACTGATACAGATCAGCTATACGATACAGATCTTCTATACGACTGATACAGATCTTCTATACGACTGATACAGATCTGCTATACGATACAGATCTTCTATACGACTGATACAGATCTTCTATACGACTGATACAGATTTTCTATACGACTGATACAGATCTGCTATACGATACAGATCTCCTATACGACTGATACAGACCTCCTATACAACTGATACAGATCTTCTATACGACTGATACAGATCAGCTATACGATACAGATCTTCTATACGACTGATACAGATCTTCTATAGGACTGATACAGATCTGCTATACGATACAGATCTTCTATATGACTGATACAGATCTTCTATACGACTGATACAGATCTGCTATACGATACAGATCTTCTATACGACTGATACAGATCTTCTATACGACTGATACAGATCTCCTATACGACTGATACAGATCTTCTATACGACTGATTCAGATCTTCTATACGACTGATACAGATCTTCTATACGACTGATACAGATCTTCTATACGACTGATTCAGATCTTCTATATGACTGATACAGATCTTCTATACGACTGATACAGATCTTCTATACGACTGATACAGATCTTCTATACGACTGATACAGATTTTCTATACGACTGATACAGATCTGCTATACGATACAGATCTCCTATACGACTGATACAGACCTCCTATTCGACTGATACAGATCTTCTATACGACTGATACAGATCCTCTATACGATACAGATCTTCTATACAACTGATACAGATCATCTATACGATACAGATCTTCTATACGACTGATACAGATCTTCTATACAACTGATACAGATCTCCTATACGACTGATACAGATCTGCTATATGATACAGATCTTCTATATGACTGATACAGATCTTCTATACGACTGATACAGATCTGCTATACGATACAGATCTTCTATACGACTGATACAGATCTTCTATACGACTGATACAGATCTCCTATACGACTGATACAGATCTTCTATACGACTGATTCAGATCTTCTATACGACTGATACAGATCTTCTATATGACTGATACAGATCTCTTATACGACTGATACAGATCTCCTATAGGACAGATACAGATCTTCTATACGATACAGATCTTCTATGCGACTGATACAGATCTTCTATACGATACAGATCTCCTATACGACTGATACAGATCTTCTATACGATACAGATCTTCTATACGATACAGATAATCTATACGATACAGATCTTCTATACGATGATAGATCTCTATGCGACTGATACAGATCTTCTATACGATACAGATCTGCTATATGATACAGATCTTTTGTGTTCTATACGACTGATACAGATCTTCTATACGATACAGATCTTCTATGCGATACAGATCTTCTATACGATACAGATCTTCTATGCCACCCAGATCTCCTATACGACTGATACAGATCTCCTATACGACTGATACAGATCTCCTATATGACTGATACAGATCTTCTATACGACTGATACAGATCAGCTATACGATACAGATCTTCTATACGACTGATACAGATCTTCTATACGACTGATACAGATCTGCTATGCCACCCAGATCTTCTATGCGACTGATACAGATCTTCTATACGATACAGATCTTCTATACGACTGATACAGATCTTCTATACGATGTACAGATCTCCTATACGACTGATACAGATCTTCTATACGACTGATACAGATCTTCTATACGATACAGATCTTCTATACGACTGATACAGATCTCCTATACGACTGATACAGATCTTCTATACGATACAGATCTTCTATACGACTGATACAGATCTTCTATACGATACAGATCTTCTATGCGATACAGATCTTCTATACGATACAGATCTTCTATGCCACCCAGATCTCCTATACGACTGATACAGATCTCCTATACGACTGATACAGAGCTCCTATATGACTGATACAGATCTTCTATACGACTGATACAGATCAGCTATACGATACAGATCTTCTATACGACTGATACAGATCTTCTATACGATACAGATCTTCCATACGATACAGATCTTCTATACGATACAGATCGTCTATACGATACAGATCTTCTATACGATACAGATCTTCTATACGACTGATACAGATCTTCTATACGACTGATACAGATCTCCTATACGACTGATACAGATCTTCTATACGACTGATACAGATCTTCTATACGATACAGATCTCCTATACGACTGATACAGATCTCCTATACGATGTACAGATCTTCTATACGATACAGATCTTCTATACGACTGATACAGATCTTCTATACGATACAGATCTTCTATGCGATACAGATCTTCTATACGATACAGATCTTCTATGCCACCCAGATCTCCTATACGACTGATACAGATCTCCTATACGACTGATACAGATCTCCTATACGACTGATACAGATCTTCTATACGACTGATACAGATCTTCTATACGATACAGATCTTCTATACGACTGATACAGATCTTCTATACGACTGATACAGATCTTCTATACGATACAGATCTTCTATACGACTGATACAGATCTTCTATACGACTGATACAGATCTTCTATACGACTGATACAGATCTGCTATACGATACAGATCTTCTATACGACTGATACAGATCTCCTATACGACTGATACAGATCTTCTATACGACTGATACAGATCTGCTATACGATACAGATCTTCTATACGACTGATACAGATCTTCTATACGACTGATACAGATCTTCTATGCGATGCAGATCTTCTATGCGACTGATACAGATCTTCTATGCGACTGATACAGATTTTCTATGCGA
>JABXNX010001270.1:0-13195 GCA_014843695.1 Archivesica marissinica | reverse complement strand
TAGGTGGTGCGTGAATGGGCAATCAATCTGCCGACATTAGTTGGTGCGTGAACGGGCAATCAATCTGCCGACATTAGGTTGTACTTAAATGGGCAATCAATCTGCCGACATTAGGTTGTGCTTAAATGGGCAATCAATCTGCCGACATTAGGTTGTGCTTAAATGGGCAATCAATCTGCCGACATTAGGTGGTGCTTAAATGGGCAATCAATCTGCCGACATTAGGCGGTGCTTAAATGGGCAATCAATTAGCCGACATTAGGTGGTGCGTGAATGGGCAATCAATCTGCGGACATTAGGTGGTGCTTAAATGGGCAATCAATTAGCCGACATTAGGTGGTGCGTGAATGGGCAATCGATCTGCAGACATTAGGTGGCGCGTGAATGGGCAATCAATCTGCGGACATTAGGTGGCGCGTGAATGGGCAATCAATCTGCCGAAATTAGGTGGTGCTTGAATGGGCAATCAATCTGCCGACATTAGGTGGTGCTTAAATGGGCAATCAATCTGCCGACATTTTTCCTTTAATACAATAAGATATCGCTCCTCGTTTACAGTAAGATTACCGGAAGTATGTTTCACTTTGTTCTTGGTTTATGGACAGTGATTAAAGAGTTCCAGGAAACCATAGATCATAATGATTTAATTCAAGAAATACCTTTAATGGACACTTACATTTCTAGAACTTCAGCAGAGCAGGGAAATGCCCAATAAACAAGCAATCACTAACACACCCGGGGAATTGTCTAATGGTATCCCCTGAAATAAATGTATATGATTTAGTAGTGGCTTAGCTTTATGGGCTTTCTGACGTAGCTTCTGAAATGTGTGGATGTAATTCTAATTTTAGAAACTCTATCGATGTAATTTATACGTCACTAAATTGTGATGTTCTCGGACAATTTATGATCTTGTGACATGTATACAGTATAGCGGTGGTACTTATGACGTACATACAGAATAGCGGTGGTACTTGTGACGTACATACAGTGTGGTGGTGGTTCTTGTGACGTACATACAGTATAGCGGTGGTACTTGTGACGTACATACAGTATAGCGGTGGTTCTTGTGACGTACATACAGTATGGTGGTGGTTCTTGTGACGTACATACAGAATAGCGGTGGTACTTGTGACGTACATACAGTGTGATGGTGGTACTTGTGACGTACATACAGTATGGTGGTGGTTCTTGTGACGTACATACAGAATAGCGGTGGTACTTGTGACATACATACAGAATAGCGGTGGTACTTGTGACATACATACAGAATAGCAGTGGTACTTGTGACATACATACAGTATGGCGGTGGTACTTGTGACATACATACAGTATAGCGGTGGTACTTGTGACATACATACAGTATAGCGGTGGTACTTGTGACATACATACAGTATAGCGGTGGTACTTGTGACATACATACAGTATAGCGGTGGTACTTGTGACATACATACAGTATAGCGGTGTACTTGTGACACACATACAGAATAGCGGTGGTACTTGTGACATACATACAGTATGGCGGTGGTACTTGTGACATACATACAGTATGGCGGTGGTACTTGTGACATACATACAGTATGGCGGTGGTACTTGTGACATACATACAGTATAGCGGTAGTACTTGTGACGTACATACAGTATGGCGATGGTACTTGTGACATACATACAGTATGGCGGTGGTACTTGTGACGTACATACAGTATGGCGATGGTACTTGTGACAGGCATACAGTATGGCGGTGGTACTTGTGATGTACATACAGTATGGCGGTGGTACTTGTGACGTACATACAGAATAGCGGTGGTACTTGTGACGTACATACAGTACGGCGGTGGTACTTGTGACATACATACAGTATGGCGATGGCACGTGTGACGTACATACAGTATGGCGGTGGTACTTGTGACATACATACAGTATAGCGGTGGTACTTGTGACGTACATACAGAATAGCGGTGGTACTTGTGACAGGCATACAGTATAGCGGTGGTACTTGTGACGTACATACAGTATGGCGATGGTACTTGTGACATACATACAGTATGGCGGTGGTACTTGTGACGTACATACAGTATGGCGGTGGTACTTGTGACGTACATACAGTATGGCGGTGGTACTTGTGACATACATACAGTATGGCGGTGGTACTTGTGACGTACATACAGTATGGCGGTGGTACTTGTGACATACATACAGTATGGCGATTGTACTTGTGACGTACATACAGTATGGTGGTGGTACTTGTGACGTACATACAGTATGGCGGTGGTACTTGTGACATACATACAGTATGGCGGTGGTACTTGTGACGTACATACAGTATGGCGATGGTACTTGTGACGTACATACAGTATGGCGGTGGTACTTGTGACGTACATACAGTATGGCGGTGGTACTTGTGACAGGCATACAGTATGGCGGTGGTACTTGTGACAGGCATACAGTATGGCGGTGGTACTTGTGACATACATACAGTATGGCGGTGGTACTTGTGACAGGCATACAGTATGGCGATGGTACTTATGACATACATACAGTATTGCGGTGGTACTTGTGACGTACATACAGTATAGCGGTGGTTCTTGTGACGTACATACAGTATGGTGGTGGTTCTTGTGACGTACATACAGAATAGCGGTGGTACTTGTGACGTACATACAGTGTGATGGTGGTACTTGTGACGTACATACAGTATGGTGGTGGTTCTTGTGACGTACATACAGAATAGCGGTGGTACTTGTGACATACATACAGAATAGCGGTGGTACTTGTGACATACATACAGAATAGCAGTGGTACTTGTGACATACATACAGTATGGCGGTGGTACTTGTGACATATATACAGTATAGCGGTGGTACTTGTGACATACATACAGTATAGCGGTGGTACTTGTGACATACATACAGTATAGCGGTGGTACTTGTGACATACATACAGTATAGCGGTGGTACTTGTGACATACATACAGTATAGCGGTGTACTTGTGACATACATACAGAATAGCGGTGGTACTTGTGACATACATACAGTATAGCGGTGGTACTTGTGACATACATACAGTATAGCGGTGGTACTTGTGACATACATACAGAATAGCGGTGGTACTTGTGACATACATACAGTATGGCGGTGGTACTTGTGGCATACATACAGTATGGCGGTGGTACTTGTGACGTACATACATTATGGCGGTGGTACTTGTGACAGGCATACAGTATGGCGGTGGTACTTGTGACATACATACAGTATAGCGGTAGTACTTGTGACGTACATACAGTATGGCGATGGTACTTGTGACATACATACAGTATGGCGGTGGTACTTGTGACGTACATACAGTATGGCGATGGTACTTGTGACAGGCATACAGTATGGCGGTGGTACTTGTGATGTACATACAGTATGGCGGTGGTACTTGTGACGTACATACAGAATAGCGGTGGTACTTGTGACGTACATACAGTACGGCGGTGGTACTTGTGACATACATACAGTATGGCGATGGCACGTGTGACGTACATACAGTATGGCGGTGGTACTTGTGACATACATACAGTATAGCGGTGGTACTTGTGACGTACATACAGAATAGCGGTGGTACTTGTGACGTACATACAGTATGGTGGTGGTACTTGTGACAGGCATACAGTATAGCGGTGGTACTTGTGACGTACATACAGTATGGCGATGGTACTTGTGACATACATACAGTATGGCGGTGGTACTTGTGACGTACATACAGTATGGCGGTGGTACTTGTGACGTACATACAGTATGGCGGTGGTACTTGTGACATACATACAGTATGGCGGTGGTACTTGTGACATAAATACAGTATGGCGATTGTACTTGTGACGTACATACAGTATGGTGGTGGTACTTGTGACGTACATACAGTATGGCGGTGGTACTTGTGACATACATACAGTATGGCGGTGGTACTTGTGACGTACATACAGTATGGCGATGGTACTTGTGACGTACATACAGTATGGCGGTGGTACTTGTGACGTACATACAGTATGGCGGTGGTACTTGTGACAGGCATACAGTATGGCGGTGGTACTTGTGACAGGCATACAGTATGGCGGTGGTACTTGTGAAATACATACAGTATGGCGGTGGTACTTGTGACAGGCATACAGTATGGCGGTGGTACTTGTGACAGGCATACAGTATGGCGGTGGTACTTGTGAAATACATACAGTATGGCGGTGGTACTTGTGACAGGCATACAGTATGGCGATGGTACTTATGACATACATACAGTATGGCGGTGGTACTTGTGACATACATACAGTATGGCGGTGGTACTTGTGACATACATACAGTATGGCGGTGTTACTTGTGACGTACATACAGTATGGCCGTGGTAATTGTGACGTACATACAGCATAGCGGTAGTACTTGTGACAAGCATACAGTATGGTGGTGGTACTTGTGACGTACATACAGTATGGCGGTGGTACTTGTGACGTACATACAGTATAGCGGTGGTACTTGTGACATACATACAGTATGGCGGTGGTACTTGTGACGTACATACAGTATAGCGGTGGTACTTGTGACATACATACAGTATGGCGGTGGTACTTGTGACGTACATACATTATGGCGGTGATACTTTTGACGTACATACAGTATAGCGGTGGTACTTGTGACATACATACAGCATATCAGTGGTACTTGTGACATGCATACAGTATGGCGGTGGTACTTGTGATGTACATACAGTATAGCGGTGGTACTTGTGACATACATACAGTATGGCGGTGGTACTTGTGACGTACATATAGTATGGCGGTGGAACTTGTGACATACATACAGTATTGCGGTGGTACTTGTGACATACATACAGTATGGCGGTGGTACTTATGACGTACATACAGTTTGGCGATGGTACTTGTGACATACATACAGTATGGCTGTGGTACTTGTGACATACATACAGTATGGCGGTGGTACTTGTGACATACATACAGTATGACGATGGTACTTGTGACATAAATACAGTATGGCGGTGGTACTTGTGACATACATACAGTATGGTGTTGGCACTTGTGACATACATACAGAATAGCGGTGGTACTTGTGACATACATACAGTATGGCGGTGGTACTTGTGACATACATAGAGTATGGCGGTGGTACTTGTGACATACATAGAGTATGGCGGTGGTACTTGTGACATACATACAGTATGGCGGTGGTACTTGTGATGTACATACATTATGGCGGTGGTACTTGTGACATGCATACAGTATGGCGATGGATCTTGTGACGTACATACAGTATGGCGGTGGTACTTGTGACGTACATACAGTATGGCGGTGGTACTTGTGACGTACATACATTATGGCGGTGATACTTTTGACGTACATACAGTATAGCGGTGGTACTTGTGACATACATACAGTATGGCGGTGGTACTTGTGATGTACATACAGTATAGCGGTGGTACTTGTGACATACATACAGTATGGCGGTGGTACTTGTGACGTACATACAGTATGGCGGTGGAACTTGTGACATACATACAGTATTGCGATGGTACTTGTGACATACATACAGTATGGCGGTGGTACTTGTGACATACATACAGTATGGCGGTGGTACTTGTGACATACATACAGTATAACGATGGTACTTGCGACACAAATACAGAATAGCGGTGGTACTTGTGACGTACATACAGTATGGCGGTGGCACTTGTGACATACATACAGAATAGCGGTGGTACTTGTGACATACATACAGTATGGCGGTGGTACTTGTGACATACATACAGTATAGCGGTGGTACTTGTGACATACATACAGTATAGCGGTGGTACTTGTGACATACATACAGAATAGCGGTGGTACTTGTGACATACATACAGTATGCAACAACAACAACACACAACAACACACAACACAACACACAACAAAAGCGGTGGTACTTGTAACATACATACAGTATAGCGGTGGTACTTGAGACATACATACAGTATGGCGGTGGTACTTGTGACAGGCATACAGTATGGCGGTGGTACTTGTGACATACATACAGTATGGCGGTAGTACTTGTGACATAAATACAGTATGACGGTGGTACTTGTGACGACATACAGTATAGCGGTGGTACTTGTGACATACATACAGTATAACGGTGGTACTTGTGACATACATACAGTATGGCGGTGGTACTTGTGACATACATACAGTATGTGTTGTACTTGAGACATACATACAGTATGGCGGTGGTACTTGTGACTACATACATTATAGCGGTGGTACTTGTGACGTACATACAGTATACGTGGACACAACAACAACACACACAACAACACACAACACAACATACAGTATGGCGATGGTACTTGTGACATACATACAGTATGGCGGTGGTACTTGTGACATACATACAGTATGGCGGTGGTACTTGTGACATACATACAGTATGGCGGTGATACTTGTGACGTACATACAGTATAGCGGTGGTACTTGTGACATACATACAGAATAGCGGTGGTACTTGAGACATACATACAGTATGGCGGTGGTACTTGTGACATGCATACATTATGGCGGTGGTACTTGTGACATACATACAGTATGGCGGTGGTACTTGTGACATACATACAGTATAGCGATGGTACTTGTGACATACATACAGTATGGCGGTGGTACTTGTGACATACATACAGTATGGCGGTGGTACTTGTGACATACATACAGTATAGCGGTTATACTTGTGACGTACATACAGTATGGCGGTGGTACTTGTGACATACATACAGTATGGCGGTGGTACTAATGACATACATACAGTATAGCGGTGGTACTTGTGACATACATACAGTATGGCGGTGGTACTTGTGACATACATACAGTATGGCGGTGGTACTTTTGACATACATACAGTATAGCGTTGGTACTTGTGACATACATACAGTATGGCGGTGGTACTTGTGACATACATACAGTATAGCGGTGGTACTTGTGACGTACATACAATATAGCGGTGGTACTTGTGACAGACATACAGTATGTACATACAGAATAGCGGTGGTACTTGTGACATACATACAGTATGGCGGTGGTACTTGTGACAACATACAGTATGGCGGTGGTACTTGTGACGTACATACAGTATGGCGGTGGTACTTGTGACATACATACAGTATGGCGGTGGTACTTGTGACATACATACAGTATGGCGGTGGTACTTGTGACATACATACAGTATGCGGTGGTACTTGTGACATACATACAGTATGGCGGTGGTACTTGTGACGTACATACAGTATAGCGATGGTACTTGTGACATACATACAGTATAGCGGTGGTACTTGTGACATACATACAGTATAGCGGTGGTACTTGTGACATACATACAGTATAGCGGTGATATTTGTGACATACATACAGTATAGCGGTGGTATTTGTGACATACATACAGTATAGCGGTGGTACTTGTGACATACATACAGTATAGCGGTGGTACTTGTGACATACATAAATACAGTATAGCGGTGGTACTTGTGACATACATACAGTATAGCGGTGGTACTTGTGACGTACAAACAGCATAGCGGTGGTACTTGTGACATACATACAGTATGGCGGTGGTACCTGTGACGTACATACAGTATAGTGGTGGTACTTGTGACGTACATACAGTATAGCGGTGGTACTTGTGACATACATACAGAATAGCGGTGGTACTTGTGACATACATACAGTATGGCGGTGGTACTTGTGACATGCATACAGTATGGCGGTGGTACTTGTGACATACATACAGTATAGCGGTGGTACTTGTGACGTACATACAGTATGGCGGTGGTACTTGTGACATACATACAGTATGGCGGTGGTACTTGTGACATACATACAGTATAGCGGTGGTACTTGTGACATACATACAGTATGGCGGTGGTACTTGTGACATACATACAGTATAGCGGTGGTACTTGTGACATACATACAGTATGGCGGTGGTACTTGTGACATACATACAGTATGGCGGTGGTACTTGTGACATACATACAGTATAGCGGTTGTACTTGTGACGTACATACAGTATGGTGGTGGTACTTGTGACATACATACAGTATGACAAACACAACAAAGCGGTGGTACTTGTGACATACATACAGTATGGCGGTGGTACTTGTGACATACATACAGTATGGCGGTTGTACTTTTGACATACATACAGTATAGCGTTGGTACTTGTGACATACATACATTATAGCGGTGGTACTTGAGACACAACAAACACGACATACATACAATATGGCTGTGGTACTTGTGACAGGCATACAGTATGGCGGTGGAACTTGTGACACAACAAACACACACAACAACACACACAACACAAACTACATACAGTATGGCGGTAGTACTTGTGATATAAATACAGTATGATGGTGGTACTTGTGACGTACATACAGTATAGCGGTGGTACTTGTGACATACATACAGTATAACGGTGGTACTTGTGACATACATACAGTATGGCGGTGGTACTTGTGACATACATACGGTATGGCGTTGGTACTTGTGACATACCACACAGTATGGCGGTAGTACTTGTGTGGTACATACAGGATGGCGGTGGTACTTGTGGTATACATACAGTATGGTGGTGGTACTTGTGACGCACATACAGTATAGCGGTGGTACTTGTGACATACATACAGTATAGCGGTGGTACTTGTGACGTACATACAGCATAGCGGTGGTACTTGTGACATACATACAGTATGGCGGTGGTACTTGTGACATACATACAGTATAGTGGTGGTACTTGTGACGTACATACAGTATAGCGGTGGTACTTGTGACATACATACAGAATAGCGGTGGTACTTGTGACATACATACAGTATGGCGGTGGTACTTGTGACAGGCATACAGTATGGCGGTGGTACTTGTGACATACATACAGTATAGCGGTGGTACTTGTGACGTACATACAATATGGCGGTGGTACTTGTGACATACATAAATACAGTATGGCGGTGGTACTTGTGACATACATACAGTATAGCGGTGGTACTTGTGACGTACATACAGTATGGCGGTGGTACTTGTGACATACATACAGTATGGCGGTGGTACTTGTGACATACATACAGTATAGCGGTTGTACTTGTGACGTACATACAGTATGGTGGTGGTACTTGTGACATACATACAGTATGGTGGTGGTACTAATGACAGGCATACAGTATAGCGGTGGTACTTGTGACATACATACAGTATGGCGGTGGTACTTGTGACAGGCATACAGTATGGCGGTTGTACTTTTGACATACATACAGTATAGTGTTGGTACTTGTGACGTACATACATTATGGCGGTGGTACTTGTGACAGGCATACAGTATAGCGGTGGTACTTGTGACGTACATACAATATGGCTGTGGTACTTGTGACAGGCATACAGTATGGCGGTGGATCTTGTGACGTACATACAATATGGCGGTGGTACTTGTGACGTACATACAGTATGGCGGTGGTACTTGTGACGTACATACAGTGTGGCGATGGTACTTGTGACATACATACAGTATGGCGGTAGTACTTGTGATATAAATACAGTATGATGGTGGTACTTGTGACGTACATACAGTATAGCGGTGGTACTTGTGACATACATACAGTATAACGGTGGTACTTGTGACATACATACAGTATGGCGGTGGTACTTGTGACATACATACGGTATGGCGTTGGTACTTGTGACATACCACACAGTATGGCGGTAGTACTTGTGACGTACATACAGTATGGCGGTGGTACTTGTGATATACATACAGTATGGTGGTGGTACTTGTGACGTACATACAGTATAGCGGTGGTACTTGTGACATACATACAGTATAGCGGTGGTACTTGTGACATACATACAGTATGGCGGTGGTACTTGTGACATACATACAGTATGGCGGTGATACTTCTGACAACATACAGTATGGCGGTGGTACTTGTGACATACATACAGTATGGTGGTGGTACTTGAGACAGGCATACAGTATGGTGGTGGTACTTGTGACATGCATACATTATGGCGGTGGTACTTGTGACGTACATACAGTATGGTGGTGGTACTTGTGACATACATACAGTATGGCGATGGTACTTGTGACATACATACAGTATGGCGGTGGTACTTGTGACATACATACAGTATGGCGGTGGTACTTGTGACATACATCCAGTATGGCGGTGATACTTGTGACGTACATACAGTATGGCGGTGGTACTTGTGACATACATACAGTATGGTGGTGGTACTTGAGACAGGCATACAGTATGGTGGTGGTACTTGTGACATGCATACATTATGGCGGTGGTACTTGTGACGTACATACAGTATGGTGGTGGTACTTGTGACATACATACAGTATGGCGATGGTACTTGTGACATACATACAGTATGGCGGTGGTACTTGTGACATACATACAGTATGGCGGTGGTACTTGTGACATACATCCAGTATGGCGGTGATACTTGTGACGTACATACAGTATGGCGGTGGTACTTGTGACATACATACAGTATGGCGGTGGTACTTGTGACGTACATACAGTATGGTGGTGGTACTTGTGACATACATACAGTATGGCGGTGGTACTTGTGACATACATACAGTATGGCGGTGGTACTTGTGACATACATACTGTATGGCGGTGGTACTTGTGATATACATACAGTATGGCGGTGGTACGTGTGACATACATACAGTATAGCGGTGGTACTTGTGACATACATACAATATAGCGGTGGTACTTGTGACATACATACAGTATGGCGGTGGTACTTGTGACATACATACAGAATAGCGGTGGTACTTGTGACATACATACAGTATGGCGGTGGTACTTGTGACATACATACAGTATGGCGGTGGTACTTGTGACGTACATACAGTATGGTGGTGGTACTTGTGACATACATACAGTATGGCGATGGTACTTGTGACATACATACAGTATGGCGGTGGTACTTGTGACATACATACAGTATGTCGGTGGTACTTGTGACGTACATACAGTATGGCGGTGGTACTTGTGACGTACATACAGTATGGCGGTGGTTCTTGTGACATACATACAGTATGGCGGTGGTACTTGTGACGTACATACAGTATGGTGGTGGTACTTGTGACATACATACAGTATGGCGATGGTACTTGTGACATACATACTGTATGGCGGTGGTACTTGTGACATACATACAGTATGGCGGTGGTACTTGTGACATACATACAGTATAGCGGTGGTACTTGTGACACACATACAGAATAGCGGTGGTACTTGTGACGTACATACAGTATGGCGGTGGTACTTGTGACATACATACAGTATGTTGGTGGTACTTGTGACGTACATACAGAATAGCGGTGGTACTTGTGACGTACATACAGTATAGCGCTGGTACTTGTGACGTACATACAGTATGGCGGTGGTACTTGTGACGTACATACAGTATAGCGGTGGTACTTGTGACATACATACAGTATGGCGGTGGTACTTGTGACGTACATACAGTATGGCGGTGGTACTTGTGACGTACATACAGTATGGCGGTGGTACTTGTGACATACATACAGTATAGCGGTGGTACTTGTGACGTACATACACAATAGCGGTGGTACTTGTGACGTACATACAGTATAGCGGTGGTACTTGTGACGTACATACAGAATAGCGGTGGTACTTGTGACGTACATACAGAATAGCGGTGGTACTTGTGACATACATACAGTATAGCGGTGGTACTTGTGACGTACATACAGTATGGCGTTAGTACTTGTGACATACATACAGTATGGCGGTGGTACTTGTGACATACATACAGTATAGCGGTGGTACTTGTGACGTACATACAGTATGGCGGTGGTACTTGTGACATACATACAGTATGGCGGTGGTACTTGTGACATACATACAGTATAGCGGTTGTACTTGTGACGTACATACAGTATGGTGGTGGTACTTGTGACATACATACAGTATGGTGGTGGTACTAATGACAGGCATACAGTATAGCGGTGGTACTTGTGACATACATACAGTATGGCGGTGGTACTTGTGACAGGCATACAGTATGGCGGTGGTACTTTTGACATACATACAGTATAGTGTTGGTACTTGTGACGTACATACAGTATGGCGGTGGTACTTGTGACAGGCATACAGTATAGCGGTGGTACTTGTGACGTACATACAATATGGCTGTGGTACTTGTGACAGGCATACAGTATGGCGGTGGATCTTGTGACGTACATACAATATGGCGGTGGTACTTGTGACGTACATACAGTATGGCGGTGGTACTTGTGACGTACATACAGTGTGGCGATGGTACTTGTGACATACATACAGTATGGCGGTAGTACTTGTGATATAAATACAGTATGATGGTGGTACTTGTGACGTACATACAGTATAGCGGTGGTACTTGTGACATACATACAGTATAACGGTGGTACTTGTGACATACATACAGTATGGCGGTGGTACTTGTGACATACATACGGTATGGCGTTGGTACTTGTGACATACCACACAGTATGGCGGTAGTACTTGTGTGGTACATACAGGATGGCGGTGGTACTTGTGGTATACATACAGTATGGTGGTGGTACTTGTGACGCACATACAGTATAGCGGTGGTACTTGTGACATACATACAGTATAGCGGTGGTATTTGTGACATACATACAGTATGGCGGTGGTACTTGTGACATACATACAGTATGGCGGTGGTACTTCTGACAGGCATACAGTATGGCGGTGGTACTTGTGACATACATACAGTACAGTGGTTGTACTTGATACAGTAATACAGTATACACACAACCAGCGGTGGTACTTGTGACATACATACATATGGCGGTGTACTTGTGACATACAACAGTATGACGATGGTACTTGTGACACACAACAATGGCGGTGGTACGACATACATACAGTATGGCGGTGGTACTTGTGACATACATACAGTATAGCGGTGGTACTTGTGACATACATACAATATAGCGGTGGTACTTGTGACATACATACAGTATGGCGGTGGTACTTGTGACATACATACAGAATAGCGGTGGTACTTGTGACATACATACAGTATGGCGGTGGTACTTGTGACATACATACAGTATGGCGGTGGTACTTGTGACATACATACTG
>JABXNX010001269.1:0-13195 GCA_014843695.1 Archivesica marissinica | reverse complement strand
AACAAGTTCTTACAACTTATATTAATCACTCTCGATACCTCATTTCTGATGGAATCCATCGCCACGACGGAGAGAGGAGAGTCATACGTATGTAATTTAAATGCCGTGCCTAATAGCACACTCGTTACGGCTCCAGCGGTGCTCGAACTGGGTCCTTTCAACCAAGGGAAGTAATAGAAAAACCAGCATATGTCTCTGTTTCCAAATTACCAATGTTAGATCATGTTTACAACCTGTACAATATGTTATATGTTGCTATGCACGTGACGTATGTATGACGTATGTATCAACTTAGCTAGTATGACGTTAAGCACGTTAATGGTATGTTACACGTACATGTCCTCACGTGACGTATGTATCAACTTACCTAGTATGACGTTAAGCACGTAGTGGTATGTTACATATACATGTCCTCACGTGACGTATGTATCAACTTACCTAGTATGACGTTAAGCACGTTAGTGGTATGTTACATATACATGTCCTCACGTGACGTATGTATCAATTTACCTAGTATGACGTTAAGCACGTTAATGGTATGTTACTCCTGCATGTTCTAACGTGACGTATGTATCAACTTGCCTAGTATGACGTTAAGCACGTTAATGGTATGTTACTCATGCATGTCCTAACGTGACGTATGTATCAACTTGCCTAGTATGACGTTAAGCACGTAGTGGTATGTTACATATACATGTCCTCACGTGACGTATGTATCCACTTACCTAGTATGACGTTAAGCACGTTAATGGCATGTTACATATACATGTCCTCACGTGACGTATGTATCAACTTACCTAGTATGACGTTAAGCACGTTAATGGTATGTTACATATACATGTCCTCACGTGACGTATGTATCCACTTACCTAGTATGACGTTAAGCACGTTAATGGTATGTTACTCCTGCATGTCCTAACGTGACGTATGTATCCACTTACCTAGTATGACGTTAAGCACGTTAATGGTATGTTACTCCTGCATGTCCTAACGTGACGTATGTATCAACTTGCCTAGTATGACGTTAAGCACGTAGTGGTATGTTACATATACATGTCCCCACGTGACGTATGTATCAACTTACCTAGTATGACGTTAAGCACGTTAATGGCATGTTACACCTACATGTCCCCACGTGACGTATGTATCAACTTACCTAGTATGACGTTAAGCACGTTAATGGTATGTTACTCCTGCATGTCCTAACGTGACGTATGTATCAACTTACCTAGTATGACGTTAAGCACGTAGTGGTATGTTACATATACATGTCCCCACGTGACGTATGTATCAACTTACCTAGTATGACGTTAAGCACGTTAATGGTATGTTACATATACATGTCCCCACGTGACGTATGTATCAACTTACCTAGTATGACGTTAAGCACGTTAATGGTATGTTACATATACATGTCCTCACGTGACGTATGTATCAACTTACCTAGTATGACGTTAAGCACGTTAATGGCATGTTACATATACATGTCCTCACGTGACGTATGTATCAACTTACCTAGTATGACGTTAAGCACGTAATGGCATGTTACATATACATGTCCTCACGTGACGTATGTATCAACTTACCTAGTATGACGTTAAGCACGTTAATGGCATGTTACATATACATGTCCCCACGTGACGTATGTATCAACTTACCTAGTATGACGTTAAGCACGTTAATGGTATGTTACACCTACATGTCCTCACGTGACGTATGTATCAACTTACCTAGTATGACGTTAAGCACGTTAATGGTATGTTACAACTACATGTCCTCACGTGACGTATGTATCAACTTACCTAGTATGACGTTAAGCACGTTAATGGCATGTTACACCTACATGTCCTCACGTGACGTATGTATCAACTTACCTAGTATGACGTTAAGCACGTTAATGGCATGTTACATATACATGTCCTCACGTGACGTATGTATCAACTTACCTAGTATGACGTTAAGCACGTTAATGGCATGTTACACCTACATGTCCTCACGTGACGTATGTATCAACTTACCTAGTATGACGTTAAGCACGTTAATGGTATGTTACATATACATGTCCTCACGTGACGTATGTATCAACTTACCTAGTATGACGTTAAGCACGTTAATGGTATGTTACACATACATGTCCTCACGTGACGTATGTATCAACTTACCTAGTATGACGTTAAGCACGTAATGGCATGTTACATATACATGTCCTCACGTGACGTATGTATCAACTTACCTAGTATGACGTTAAGCACGTTAATGGCATGTTACACGTACATGTCCTCACGTGACGTATGTATCAACTTACCTAGTATGACGTTAAGCACGTAATGGCATGTTACATATACATGTCCTCACATGACGTATGTATCAACTTACCTAGTATGACGTTAAGCACGTTAATGGTATGTTACATATACATGTCCTCACGTGACGTATGTATCAATTTACCTAGTATGACGTTAAGCACGTAATGGCATGTTACAACTACATGTCCTCACGTGACGTATGTATGACGTACCTAGTATGACGTTAAGCACGTTAATGGCATGTTACACCTACATGTCCTCACGTGACGTATGTGTCAACTTACCTAGTATGACGTTAAGCACGTTAATGGTATGTTACATATACATGTCCTCACGTGACGTATGTATCAACTTACCTAGTATGACGTTAAGCACGTAATGGCATGTTACATATACATGTCCTCACGTGACGTATGTATCCACTTACCTAGTATGACGTTAAGCACGTTAATGGCATGTTACATATACATGTCCTCACGTGACGTATGTATCAACTTACCTAGTATGACGTTAAGCACGTTAATGGCATGTTACATATACATGTCCTCACGTGACGTATGTATCCACTTACCTAGTATGACGTTAAGCACGTTAATGGCATGTTACACCTACATGTCCCCACGTGACGTATGTATCCACTTACCTAGTATGACGTTAAGCACGTTAATGGTATGTTACATATACATGTCCTCACGTGACGTATGTATCAACTTACCTAGTATGACGTTAAGCACGTTAATGGTATGTTACATATACATGTCCTCACGTGACGTATGTATCAACTTACCTAGTATGACGTTAAGCACGTTAATGGTATGTTACATATACATGTCCCCACGTGACGTATGTATCAACTTACCTAGTATGACGTTAAGCACGTTAATGGTATGTTACTCCTGCATGTCCTAACGTGACGTATGTATCAACTTACCTAGTATGACGTTAAGCACGTAATGGCATGTTACACCTACATGTCCTCACGTGACGTATGTATCAACTTACCTAGTATGACGTTAAGCACGTTAATGGTATGTTACATATACATGTCCCCACGTGACGTATGTATCAACTTACCTAGTATGACGTTAAGCACGTTAATGGTATGTTACTCCTGCATGTCCTAACGTGACGTATGTATCAACTTGCCTAGTATGACGTTAAGCACGTAGTGGTATGTTACATATACATGTCCTCACGTGACGTATGTATCAACTTACCTAGTATGACGTTAAGCACGTTAATGGCATGTTACACCTACATGTCCTCACGTGACGTATGTATCAACTTACCTAGTATGACGTTAAGCACGTTAATGGTATGTTACATATACATGTCCTCACGTGACGTATGTATCAACTTACCTAGTATGACGTTAAGCACGTTAATGGTATGTTACATATACATGTCCCCACGTGACGTATGTATCAACTTACCTAGTATGACGTTAAGCACGTAATGGCATGTTACAACTACATGTCCTCACGTGACGTATGTATGACGTACCTAGTATGACGTTAAGCACGTTAATGGCATGTTACACCTACATGTCCTCACGTGACGTATGTATCAACTTACCTAGTATGACGTGAAGCACGTTAATGGTATGTTACACCTACATTGAATAAAACGGGGTGATGACGCATTAATACTTGTTGTAAACTTGATATATAGTGCCACAAACTAACTTCCTTAAACGCCAAGCCTCCACGATTCCTCTGAACTGTTAAAATCACGTTTCTGTTGTTCTGAACCGAAGATAATCAGGATTAGCTTATGAGTTTTTACGTTTATTTATCGTCGATACCAGTTGCCCATATGAGCGAGGGCCTCCTGAAGAGATTAGTCATTTTAGATTTTGGAGGATAGTGCAATGATACAGAGACCCATTCCAGAGTATCCTCTGGTTCTTTTACGTGCACGGTGTAAAGCACCGACACGAGACCTCGGTTTAACGTCCCAACTGAACGACTGTTAATTATTGTGCACCGCGCTAGGATTTGAAATAGGCAGGGTGCTGATGGAAAATAGAGCACTTCTAGGGTTTGATTCTTTCGTTTTCTAGAATGTATCTGGTGTATTCTGGGTATCATTTAATAGTGTTATACATACATGTTCTATCACGCATTGTTGAATGTTATGAAATGTACATGTAAATTAGTAAAAACTGGGAAAACAATGTACATGTATAATAATAATTTCTTAGAATTTTGTTTTGAAAATACGGGATAGACTGCCCATGAAAGGGTAAATGACGGATAGACTGCCCATGAAAGGGTAAATGACGGATAGACTGCCCATGAAAGGGTAAATGACGGATAGACTGCCCATGAAAGGGTAAATGACGGATAGACTGACCATGAAGGGGTAAATGACGGCTAGACTGACCATAAAGGGGTAAATGACGGATAGACTGACCATGAAGGGGTAAATGACGGCTAGACTGACCATAAAGGGGTAAATGACGGCTAGACTGACCATGAAGGGGTAAATGACGGCTAGACTGCCCATGAAAGGGTAAATGACGGATAGACTGACTATGAAGGGGTAAATGACGACTAGACTGACCGTGAAGGGGTAAATGACTGCTAGACTGACCATGAAGGGGTAAATGACGACTGGACTGACCGTGAAGGGGTAAATGACGGCTAGACTGACTATGAAGGGGTAAATGACGGATAGACTGACCATGAAGGGGTAAAGGACGGCTAGACTGACCATAAAGGGGTAAATGACGGCTAGACTGACCATGAAGGGGTAAAGGACGGATAGACTGCCCATGAAGGGGTAAATGACGACTATACTGACCATGAAGGGGTAAATGACGGATAGACTGCCCATGAAGAGGTAAATGACGGCTAGACGGACCATGAAGGGGTAAATGACGACTATACTGCCCATGAAGGAGTAAATGACGGATATACTGACCATGAAGGGATAAAGGACGGCTAGACTTACCAGGAACGGGTAAAGGACGGCGAGACTGACCATGAAGGGGTAAATGACGGCTAGACTGACCAGGAACGGGTAAATGACGGATATACTGACCATGAAGGGGTAAATGACGGATAGACTGCCCATGAAGAGGTAAATGACGACTAGACTGACCAGGAAGGGGTAAATGACGGATAGACTGCCCATGAAGAGGTAAATGACGGCTAGACGGACCATGAAGGGGTAAATGACGAATATACTGCCCATGAAGGAGTAAATGACGGATATACTGACCATGAAGGGATAAAGAACGGCTAGACTTACCAGGAACGGGTAAAGGACGGCGAGACTGACCATGAAGGGGTAAATGACGGCTAGACTGACCAGGAACGGGTAAATGACGGATATACTGACCATGAAAGGGTAAATGACGGATAGACTGCCCATGAAGAGGTAAATGACGACTAGACTGACCAGGAAGGGGTAAAGGACGGGATAGACTGCCCATGAAGGGGTAAATGACGGATAGACTGACCAGGAAGGGGTAAATGACGACTAGACTGACCATGAAGGGGTAACGGACGGCTAGACTGACCATGAAGGGGTAAATGACGGCTAGACTGACCATGAAGGTGTAAATGACGGCTAGACTGACCATGAAAGGGGTAAATGACGGCTAGACTGACCAGGAAGGGGTAAATGACGGCTAGACTGCCCATGAAGGGGTAAATGACGGATAGACTGACCGTGAAGGGGTAAATGACGGCTAGACTGACCATGAAGGGGTAAATGACGGATAGACTGACCATGAAGGGGTAAAGGACGGCTAGACTGACCATGAAGGGATAAATGACGGCTAGACTGTCCGTGAAGGGGTAACTGGCGGCTAGACTGACCAGGAACGGGTAAAGGACGGCTAGACTGACGAGGAAGGGGTAAATGACGGCTAGACTGACCAGGAACGGGTAAATGACGGATATACTGACCATGAAGGGGTAAATGACGGATAGACTACCCATGAAGAGGTAAATGACGACTAGACTGACCAGGAAGGGGTAAAGGACGGGATAGACTGCCCATGAAGGGGTAAATGACGGATAGACTAACCATGAAGGGGTAAATGACGACTAGACTGACCATTAAGGGGTAAAGGACGGATAGACTGACCAGGAAGGGGTAAATGACGACTAGACTGACCATGAAGGGGTAACGGACGGCTAGACTGACCATGAAGGGGTAAATGACGGCTAGACTGACCATGAAGGTGTAAATGACGGCTAGACTGACCATGAAAGGGGTACATGACGGCTAGACTGACCAGGAAGGGGTAAATGACGGCTAGACTGCCCATGAAGGGGTAAATGACGACTAGACTGACCATGAAGGGCTAAAGGACGGATAGACTGCCCATGAAGGGGTAAATGACGACTAGACTGACCATGAAGGGGTAAATGACGGATAGACTGCCCATGAAGAGGTAAATGACGACTAGACTGACCATGAAGGGGTAAAGGACGGGATAGACTGCCCATGAAGGGGTAAATGACGGAAAGACTGCCCATGAAGGGGTAAATGACGACTAGACTGACCATGAAGGGGTAAAGGACGGACAGACTGACCAGGAAGGGGTAAATGACGGATAGACTGCCCATGAAGGGGTAAATGACGACTAGACTGACCATGAAGGGGTAAAGGACGGCTAGACTGACCATGAAGGGGTAAATGACGGCTAGACTGACCATGAAGGTGTAAATGACGGCTAGACTGACCATGAAAGTGGTAAGTGACGGCTAGACTGACCAGGAAGGGGTAAATGACGGATAGACTGCCCATGAAGGGGTAAATGACGGATAGACTGACCATGAAGGGGTAAATGACGGCTAGACTGCCCATGAAAGGGTAAATGACGGCTAGACTGACCAGGAAGGGGTAAATGACGGCTAGACTGCCCATGAAAGGGTAAATGACGGATAGACCCCATGAAAGGGTAAATGACGGATAGACGGATAGACTGCCCATGAAGGGGTAAAGGACGGGATAGACTGCCCATGAAGGAGTAAAGGACGGGATAGACTGACCATGAAGGGGTAAAGGACGGGATAGACTGCCCATGAAGGGGTAAAGTACGGGATAGACTGCCCATGAAGGGGTAAAGGACGGGATAGACTGCCCATGAAAGGGGTAAAGGACGGGATAGTTTAAACATATTTTATTTTATCAATATTTACATCATGTTGTAACATTAATATACAAGAACAAATGGATTAAATCGGAAGCTAGTAGCTTATTTAGATTTTCTCCATGACAAACATAATTTTCATAAAATATGGCAGAGTATATATACATTTATGAACGTGACAAGTTTTATTCAACTGTAATGCTATAAGTGTAATTAAAAATAATATGGAGATGATGATGAAGTAATCAATCAGACTGGCTTACCAGTTGGATTACGTGCAGTCGATTTAGATAGACTGCCCATGAAGGGGTAAAGGACGGCTAGACTGACCATGAAAGGGTAAAGGACGGCTAGACTGACCAGGAAAGGGTAAAGGACGGCTAGACTGACACTGAAGGGGTAAAGGACGGCTAGACTGCCCATGAAGGGGTAAAGGACGGTTAGACTGACCATGAAGGGGTAAATGACGGATAGACTGACCATGAAGGGATAAAGGACGGCTAGACTGACCAGGAACGGGTAAAGGACGGCTAGAATGACCATGAAGGGATAAAGGACGGCTATACTGACAATGAAGGGGTAAAGGACGGCTAGACTGACCATGAAGGGGTAAATGACGGATAGACTGACCATGAAGGGATAAAGGACGGCTAGACTGACAGGAACGGGTAAAGGACGGCATACTGACCATGAACGGGTAAATGACGGCTAGACTGCCCATGAAAGGTACAGGACGGCTAGACTGACCATGAACGGGTAAATGACGGATAGACTGCCCATGAAGGGGTAAAGGACGGCTAGACTGACCATGAACGGGTAAGACGGCTAGACTGACCATGAAAGGGTAAAGGACGGCTAGACTGATCATGACGGGGTAAATGACGGATAGACTGACCATGAAGGGGTAAATGACGGCTAGACTGACCATGAAAGGGTAACGGACGGCTAGACTGACCATGAACGGGTAAATGACGGATAGACTGCCCATGAAGGTGGCATTGTTATCCTTATTGATACGTCCACCTATTCAATCACTTTGAGAAGGTTAGCTAGTGGTACATATCTAGTTAGACCAGGGACAGTACGTGCAGCTTCGAATTCGATTTTTAAGTATGAATCATATCTACATGTATATCATGGTTAATCATTTATGGTATGTATCAATTATTATTGGAACTTACTGCACTAGAACTATCATCGGCGAACAGTCAAGTAATAATAATAATAATCATCATCATCATCATCATCATCATATTATTATTATTATTAATAATCATCATCATAATATTAATACTAATAATAATAATCATCATCATCATCATCATTATCACCACCACCATTTTCACCATCATCATCATCATCATACATAATAAAGACTTTATTTGAACAATTAAGTTACCACAAGGTCTTCAACAAATTAAAACATGAAATAGCATAATGAAACATGTAAACAATGACGAGTCAAACCTTCATAGGAAATAAGATATAAGCTTATATTCATGTAATTATAATGTATCAGGTTATCAGGTTAACGGTCTGTTCTTTACACCACCTGATATATAAAGCTTTGAGTGTGTGCTTTACGTTTATTATCGTCGCTACCGGTTGCCCATATCAGCGACGCCGCCTGAAGAGATTAGTTATTTTAGATTTTGGAGGATAGTGCACGATACAGACAGAGACCCATTCCAGAATCTCCTCTGGTTCTTTTACGTGCACGGTGTAAAGCACCGACACGAGACCTCGGTTTAACGTCCCATCTGAAAGACTGTCAGCGACACCATATTATTGTCTAAGCTTAAATAGAATGCCCTTGTGCCATATATTTAGCCTGGGAACAGGCGTCGATATATTGTGCCTGGTCAGTCAAATAAATATATTTTAACACCGATACTATTAATTAGGCCGTATTGAGCTTCTGGTCATATCAAAGCCTGGGGAAACTGGCTAAACCCGTGAAATTATTGATCCTATTAATAGGCCTATTAACACGTGACTTAATTAATTTCTATGTTTAGCGATATTATCTTGTAGAGAAGAGTTGTCGTTCTTCAAATATACACCCTCAAAAAAGTGGGTGTAAGTAGATGGCGCTACGATCGGAAATCCAGTTTCCCCAGGCTGTCATTTGGCCAGAAGTTAAAAAGTGAAAAATCGACAGACTGGAACCCAGGCATATATTGCATGATGTCATAACACGTAAAATGGTGATTTGACTGCCGTAGTGCCCATCAATTCAAGATTAGCTCTATATAATGCCTCTGGATTTTAAGTTAGATTGACTATATGTCGTGCTGATGTATGGTACAATGTTCTCACAGACAATAATTTTGGGAGCATTGCGTTTGGTACATTCTCCTGCAATTTCAAGGTTCAAAGGTAGGACCAGTCATCACGAACATACAGGTGAAACTTGCTGTTTTTAACGAGAGAGCGAGACATATTGAGAGATGTGTATTTGTAATTTGATTGTGATTGTGATACATGCAATACAGTTTTATCAAATCAAATATTGAGACATTTTTCGCGTAGCTTAGGAGCTGAAACAGAAGCAATTATTTAAAAAAAATGTTTTCTTTAAAGCGATTAAGCAAGACACATTTGTTGATTTAAGGAAACTATTAACCCACCATTCATTACTTACATTCGCATTAATTATTCTTTTCAACGACACAAAGAAACATTTAGCACAATTCGCATTTGAAATGTATTTAGGCTAGATTTTCGACTTGCCGTGTGTCGGATCAGGTAAATAGATCATCCTTGGAACAGCGTAAACTGTAAGACACGCCTTTTCTTGCGAAGAACGCTGCCCATCACTGTGATTGCGCATGACCGTAACTTCGAGTGCACCTGTCAGCTGCATATCATTAGTGAGGAAATGCATACAAAAATGGATACAAACAGGTGACATACGTACACAGACGGATATATAGTTCAGTGGTTAACACATTGGACTGGTAATCCATAGATCGCAGGTTCGATCTCCCGTCTGACCCTAATAAAATTAACAGTCTTTCAAATGAGACTTTAAACCGAGGTCTCGTGTCGGTGCTTTACACCGTGCACGTAAAAGACTCATAGGAGACGCTGGAGTGGATTGCACTATCCTCCATAAATCTAAAATGACTAATCTCTTCAGCTCGTCGCTCATATGGGCAACCGGTAGCGACGATAAATAAACGTAAAACACACACTCACATACGTTCATAGAAGGAAATGCAATACAATGTACCGATGTAAATATACAGTGGTGGAACCCATGCTGTGTAATGGATACAGTGGTCGCCTGGTAACGGGTGGATTGTGAGTTTCGAACCCCAACAGAACCATGGTGATGATGTCCTTAGGCAAGACAATTAATTCCACATCACCTCTTATCTCTCCCTCATGGCAATGGATTCCATCAGGAATGGGCTATTGAACGCGATGTGTCTAAAGGTAGCAGGCCCGTAGCCATATTGGGGCAAATGAGGCACTCCCCTCGGTTAAAAGTTGGCAAGTAACGACGGGTATAGGAAAACTCTGATCAAACTGCCTTCAGAATACATCGACAAGCATACACAAAATAATTCGGGGGGCGCCTCGGTTATTTTCAGATTCTGGCTACGGCACTGGGTAGTAAGAATTTTGTAATCGAGATCAAATACATATGTAGGCCTAGTATCTAATATATAGTAACAGATGGATATAACGAAATAACAATAGTATATACTATTCCTATTTAATAGAAACCATATTACGAAAACTGCCGGGGGAATCAATAACTATTCAGGCCTGCACCTGCAGGCTCATATTTGTCATATAAAACCAGGCTAGAATTAATCTGCTTCCATAACATGGCTTCTCTTTCCGAGATAAACCAATCACTCTAAAACATCCCACGGGAAGCAGCGAGAAGATTGTATTTGTCGGTTGTATAGCAACACGATGTTATAAAATGATTTTCTTCCCTCTACTGCATATTTTAATAATAAATCTATGTATGTGTTAGTAGCAATCTGGAAAATAGAGCATTGCGATTTAGGGGGAAATATCACACGGTCTACAGTGTTTGTTTTGGGGGAATAAAGTCGCAGTGTTCCCATGGTGGCTCTCCAGTCCATTCCATGGACGCATTCCTACAACACCCAGTCCATGGACGCATTCCTACAACACCCATTCCATGGACGCATTCCTACAACACCCATTCCATGGACGCATTCCTGCAACACCCATTCCATGGACGCATTCCTACAACACCCATTCCATGGACGCATTCCTACAACACCCACCTTTCCTGGACGCATCCTACAACACCCATGTCCATGGACGCATTCCTAAAAACAGCCCATACAGTCCATGGACGCATTCCTACAACACCCATTCCATGGACGCATTCCACCACAATTCATTACATTCCATGACGCATTCCTACAACACCCATTTCCATGGACGCATTCTGACAACACCGCTACTTGTCCATTGACGCATTCCAACCACACCCATTCCTGGCGCATTCCTACAACACTCATTCCATGGACGCATTCCTACCACCCCATTACTTCCGTGGACCGCATTCCCTACACTCCAATTCCATGACGCATTCCTACAACACCCATTACATTCCATGGACGCATTCCACCCCATTCCAGGGACGCATTCCTAAAACACCCATTCCATGGACGCATTCCTACAACACCCATTCCATGGACGCATTCAAACAACACCCATTCCATGGACGCATTCCTACAACTCCCATTCCATTCCATTTGGGTTTTTTGGACGCATTCCTACAACTCCCGTTCCATGGACGTATTTCTGCAACTCCCGTTACATGGACGCATTCCTACAACTCCCATTCCATGGACGCATTCCTACAACTCCCGTTCCATGTACGCATTCCTACAACTCCTGTTCCATGTACGCATTCCTACAACACCCATTTCATGGACGTATCCCTACAACTCCTGTTCCATGGACGTATTCCTACAAGTCCTGTTCCATGGACTTATTCCTACAACACCCATTCCATGGACGTATTCCTACAACTCCCGTTCCATGGACGTATTCCTACAAGTCCTGTTCCATGGACGTATTCCTACAACACCCATTCCATGGACGTATTCCTACAACTCCCGTTCCATGGACGTATTCCTACAACTCCCATTGCATGGACGTATTTCTGCAACTCCCGTTCCATGGATGTATTACTACAACTCCCGTTCCATGGACGTATTCCTACAACTCCTGTTCCATGGACGTATTCCTACAAGTCCTGTTCCATGGAAGTATTCCTACAACACCCATTCCATGGACGTATTCCTACAACTCCCGTTCCATGGACGTATTCCTACAACTCCCGTTGCATGGACGTATTTCTGCAACTCCCGTTCCATGGATGTATTACTACAACTCCCATTCCATGGACGTATTCCTACAACTCACATTCCATGGACGTATTCCTACAACTCCTGTTCCATGGACGTATTCCTACAACTCCCATTCCATGTACGCATTCCTACAACACCCATTCCATGGACGTATCCCTACAACTCCCGTTCCATGGACGTATTCCTACAACTCCCGTTGCATGGACGTATTTCTGCAACTCCCGTTCCATGGATGTATTACTACAACTCCCATTCCATGGACGTATTCCTACAACTCACATTCCATGGACGTATTCCTACAACTCCTGTTCCATGGACGTATTCCTACAACTCCCATTCCATGTACGCATTCCTACAACACCCATTCCATGGACGTATCCCTACAACTCCCGTTCCATGGACGTATT
>JABXNX010001268.1:0-13202 GCA_014843695.1 Archivesica marissinica | reverse complement strand
ACACACACACAAACACACACACACACACACACACACACACACACACACACACACACACACACACACACACACACACACACACACACACACACACACACACACACACACACACACACACACACACACACACACACACACACACACACACACACACGCACACGCACACGCACACGCACACGCACACGCACACGCACACGCACACGCACACGCACACGCACACGCACACGCACACTAACGTAATATTTTATGAACGCGTGTATTATTTTATTGAACCTGGGGCTGTAATTACAAATTTATGTTAGCGCGATAGCGAAACGAGTGTTTGACATTTAACAAAATCGATCTCCCGATTAAGTAATGTGCGCGCTGCGGTCTTAACAGTTAATCCTTTATGAGAAATGATGGTGGTTAATTACCAGTCTTACCTTTAGCTTTTAAAGGATGGCATTGACAGGTGAAAGCAACCGTGATATGTAAACGTATTAATTTCTTTAGAATCATGATACAATTTGCCATGGTATGTACGCACTCTGTGCTTATCAGTTAATCAGTTATGTTGCGGCTCAGAGATGACAACCGTGGTATGTACACGCGTTAATTACTTTAGAATCATATTTATAATTACCTGTATGAATGTGTCAGCGTTTGGTTCCATGCTGTTTTAATTTCGTGTGCCTACTGAGCTGGCGATTTTTCTCGCATTCCCGGATAAGGTTATTTAGGGTCAACATATAACCTCATACATCGCATTCATTATTGGAGCCATTCCGTTGTATCGAACAGACGAGATAGTATGCGTCATACTAACCGATATGATTTATTCGGAGATATACGCGTTATTTATATGACTAACCTCTATTGACACCAGACATACATTCGCGCGGACGGGTTTTATAATTTGAACATTTATATTAATCGTTGCATCCAGCGTCTCATATAGAATGGATAATATTATTTTATTACAAAATTGCTAGATCGCGAAACAAGTTGTTACGACTTATCGCTCCGTATATCTCATTCCTGATGGAATCCATCGCCCTGTAAAACGTACATTACGGATTATTAATAATTTCTCGCGTTTTTATGGAAGTATACGTAAGGATATATATTATTCATTTTCGTACATAGGTTAAGTTTGTAATTAGGATTTCTTACTCGATAAAAACGTACGCCTAGCTCGAATAATATAATGAACTTACCCGTATATTCGTTGAAGCTCGTGAAGCTGCTTGAGTACTAAGACCGTTCTAATCGGACTATATTTATATAGAAGCGTTCGTAATAGTTATTTATGGATCGGTTCGTAGTCTATATTTATAGAATGGTACGAGATCGCTATTTATAAAGCGGTTCGTAGTCGTTATTTATAGAAACGTACGCGCTGGCTATTTATAGAGCGGTTCGTTTCCATTGGTCGCTGTAATAGGGTATGTAGTGTAGTGTAGTCGCTTCGTTTTCTTATACACCACTTTCACTCTGTTACTGTACAGATCGGTATATCGATGTCGTAAAAGAACGTCGTTTTTTTATACAAATTTATTTTAGCTCGATCGCGAAACGAGTTATTCCGACTTATCGTTCCTGACGGAGAGAGAATTCAAATGGCGACGCTCGTAACGGCTCCAACGGGGCTCGAACTCCGGACCTGAAGCTGCGCTATCGCGACTTCCTGTCGTACGGAGGTGGCGACCCATGATTGCGAGCTGGATTTGGTCACCATCGGGTAACCGGATATCCGTGACATCCATTCGTTGTCCCGCGACAACCACTCGCTACACGACCTCGGTACACGGTCTCACATAGCGCGTACCGTAAATGAGGGCCGATGCAGCGATAACTCTACCCCAGGGCCAGCCCGGATCTGAATCCGTGTGTGGGCGGAGAATGGAGGTACCCCCCTGTACGGACCAGTTGGAAGCGGCTCTGTTCGGATGTTATTGACTCGAGAACGGATCCGACTGGAAGCGTGAGGGTGTCATCCGGGTACGTGGCGGGGCCACCGATTATTCTGACTAGTGTCTTCGAAGAAATGCGACGACGCTCCGGATATATAATAGAGGACATATGTCGCATTATTCGCTAATTATAAGATTATCCGATAAGCCGAGGTCATCCAAAATGGACGCCGCGTAGAGGCTCGTTACTAGATCGGCCTTCGTACACGGTAGTTGCGCGATACGTCATCAATAAACGAGCACGCGCGTGACCTACTTATATTAACTTATATGCAAAGAGCCGGGTTTACTAAAAAACAAAGAGCTCGGTAGTTGCGCGATACGTCATCAATAGGCTATGTAGTGACGCGCACGCGCGTGACCTACTTTATATTCCCTTATATGCAAATGAGTTACTATAAATCGTATTCAAAATGGCGCCCGTTTGTTTACATACAAAGAGACGCATGTACTACTACAATTTTCATACAAAATTTTGTCCAGTAAGATACACTAGCCCATTATAAAGCACTCATATTCAAATGTTGTATTTAATGGTCATACTGTGTGTTTTAGCCATATTTTGTTGACATTTATTAAATAACACCATTTAAGGACGCGACCGCGCGCTTTTCACTTCTCCCAAAAATTCTAACCTAGAATGAACCCTGAATATGTGGTTTCAATTTTAAAAGCAAAGTAATATTCTCATTTTCCATTTATTTGCAGGTTCATGTTCGACTTCAAGCGTCTACAGATTTTATTGGTGTTTCATTTGACAGCCAAAATACTGAAACGGAAATTACTGGAGATATAACTAAATGTATTCTGGTGCGTATGATGGGTACAGTTAATTATTCAACAGTGCTCATGCATTGTTCTCCCGATCAATGGTCAAGTCTGTAGACCATGTTCCTCTTCTCCGAGGTCCAAACATACATTTACTATAGTCTGTAGACCATGTTCCTCTTCTACCGAGGTCCAAACATACATTTACTATAGTCTGTACACCATGTTCCTCTTCTCCGAGGTCCAAACATACATTTACTATAGTCTGTAGACCATGTTCCTCTTCTACCGAGGTCCAAACATACATTTACTATAGTCTGTACACCATGTTCCTCTTCTACCGAGGTCCAAACATACATTTACTATAGTCTGTAGACCATGTTCCTCTAACCGAGGTCCAAACATACATTTACTATAGTCTGTAGACCATGTTCCTCTTCTACCGAGGTCCAAACATACATTTACTATAGTCTGTAGACCATGTTCCTCTTCTCCGAGGTCCAAACATACATTTACTATAGTCTGTAGACCATGTTCCTCTTCTACCGAGGTCCAAACATACATTTACTATAGTCTGTAGACCATGTTCCTCTTCTACCGAGGTCCAAACATACATTTACTATAGTCTGTAGACCATGTTCCTCTTCTCCGAGGTCCAAACATACATTTACTATAGTCTGTAGACCATGTTCCTCTTCTACCGAGGTCCAAACATACATTTACTATAGTCTGTAGACCATGTTCCTCTTCTACCGAGGTCCAAACATACATTTACTATAGTCTGTACACCATGCTCCTCTATCTCCGAGGTCCAAACATACATTTACTATAGTCTGTAGACCATGTTCCTCTAACTCGAGGTCCAAACATACATTTACTATAGTCTGTAGACCATGTTCCTCTTCTACCGAGGTCCAAACATACATTTACTATAGTCTGTAGACCATGTTCCTCTTCTACCGAGGTCCAAACATACATTTACTATAGTCTGTAGACCATGTTCCTCTTCTACCGAGGTCCAAACATACATTTACTATAGTCTGTAGACCATGTTCCTCTTCTACCGAGGTCCAAACATACATTTACTATAGTCTGTAGACCATGTTCCTCTTCTACCGAGGTCCAAACATACATTTACTATAGTCTGTAGACCATGTTCCTCTTCTACCGAGGTCCAAACATACATTTACTATAGTCTGTAGACCATGCTCCTCTTCTACCGAGGTCCAAACATACATTTACTATAGTCTGTAGACCATGTTCCTCTTCTACCGAGGTCCAAACATACATTTACTATAGTCTGTAGACCATGTTCCTCTTCTCCGAGGTCCAAACATACATTTACTATAGTCTGTAGACCATGCTCCTCTATCTCCGAGGTCCAAACATACATTTACTATAGTCTGTAGACCATGTTCCTCTATTGTCGATGTACAAACACACATTGTAACGGGCATGTTATCTAGGACGGAATTTAATCTATGAATTAGAAGCACCCGATTTGGAGTATGACCTATCAAAATAAATGTTGTTAATTTTCCATCAAACATATAACCACAGAATCTTGATATTTTTATCCATAAGCCACCAACGGTCTCGTACCTCTATCCTAGGACACCCCCTCTATTTTTTTAAAATGATTTGTTCTTAGTTTAACAAGGTGCTATCATGCAAGTCCTCTAGATAAAACTAAGCATCTACAGCATTCTACAACATTCTACAACATTATACAGCATTCTACAACATTCTACAGCATTCTACAACATTCTACAACATTATACAGCATTCTACAACATTCTACAGCATTCTACAACATTCTACAACATTATACAGCATTCTACAGCATTCTACAGCATTCTACAACATTCTACAGCATTCTACAGCATTTTACAACATTCTACAGCATTCTACAACATTATACAGCATTCTACAACATTCTACAGCATTCTACAACATTCTACAGCATTCTACAGCATTCTACAGCATTCTACAACATTCTACAGTATTCTACAGCATTCTACAACATTCTACAGCATTCTACAACATTCTACAGCATTATCATATGCCTACTTTTATTAATGACGTTTAATTTTTGACGTGAACTGAAACTTGCCTCGGTCGGTTCTATTATATAACAGTCATCAAAGCTGATTAAGCAATATATTTATTGCATATTGTTTGAAAACGTATGTAGGCAAGCAAAGTACACGGGTTGATGTGTTGTCATTGTATTGTACACTATTAGTACCATCTATTCTGCATTTCAGGTTAAAAAGTCTCAACCAACAGCGGTATACTTCAATATAAAACCAACGGAGATAAAGGATATAACGTTGAATGTCCGTGCGACCATTCCTAATTTAAAGTTTGACGAGGTCATCCGGACACTCCCTGTAAAGGTACTAGTTTGTGATACAAATTTGTTAAAGCGACATTACAATGCAAAAAGCAAGTAAAATTCATTTTTTTCATGTATAAATGCATTGCTACTACAAATTCTTCTGATTACATCAAACACTAATATTGAGTCATCCAGGCTCCTGAATTGACGTTTGTTGTCATTGAAGTCAATACTAAACACGCGATACGTTCGAGTGCTGCTCAGGCTGTGTCTCATTTATATGAAAAAGTTGGCAGTTTCTTACGGAGGTTGGTTCACCCAAGTACTAGTTAACTACTGGAGCCGGCCCAGGAAATGTGTTATTGGGTCAACTGCCCGCCGGTATTGATGCAGGTGTAAAACCCACACTAACAAACATAAAAAACAAACCATACTGCTTCCATTTATACTAATTTATTTTTAGCTCGATTGCAAAACAAGTTCTTACAACTTATATTAAGCACTCTCGAACCCTCATTCCTGATGGAATCCATCGCTACGAGGGAGAGAAACGAGGCAATGTGGATTTTAAATGTCTTGCATAATGGCACAATCGTAATGGCTCCAGCGGGGGGCTCAAGCTCTGCCTTTCGCACATGAAACGAACGCGCTACCACTGCGCTATCACGACTTCCACTATAGTAGCTTGTTCATTGCTAGAGTAGCTTGTTCATTGCTAGAGTAGCTTGTTCAGTGCTAGAGTAGCTTGTTCAATGCTAGAGTAGCTTGTTCAGTGCTAGAGTAGCTTGTTCAGTGCTAGAGTAGCTTGTTCATTGCTAGAGTAGCTTGTTCAGTGCTAGAGTAGCTTGTTCATTGCTAGAGTAGCTTGTTCAGTGCTAGAGTAGCTTGTTCATTGCTAGTAGATTGTTCAGTGCTAGAGTAGCTTGTTCATTGCTAGAGAAGCTTGTTCAGTGCTAGAGTAGCTTGTTCATTGCTAGAGTAGCTTGTTCAGTGCTGAGTAGCTTGTTCAGTGCTAGAGTAGCTTGTTCAGTGCTAGAGTAGCTTGTTCATTGCTAGAGTAGCTTGTTCATTGCTAGAGTAGCTTGTTCATTGCTAGAGTAGCTTGTTCAGTGCTAGAGTAGCTTGTTCATTGCTAGAGTAGCTTGTTCAGTGCTAGAGTAGCTTGTTCAGTGCTAGAGTAGCTTGTTCATTGCTAGAGTAGCTTGTTCATTGCTAGAGTAGCTTGTTCATTGCTAGAGTAGCTTGTTCAGTGCTAGAGTAGCTTGTTCAATGCTAGAGTAGCTTGTTCAGTGCTAGAGTAGCTTGTTCAGTGCTAGAGTAGCTTGTTCATTGCTAGAGTAGCTTGTTCAGTGCTAGAGTAGGTTGTTCATTGCTAGAGTAGCTTGTTCAGTGCTGAGTAGCTTGTTCATGCTAGTAGCTTGTTCAGTGCTAGAGTAGCTTGTTCATTGCTAGAGTAGCTTGTTCAGTGCTAGAGTAGCTTGTTCATTGCTAGAGTAGCTTGTTCAGTGCTAGAGTAGCTTGTTCAGTGCTAGAGTAGCTTGTTCAGTGCTAGAGTAGCTTGTTCATTGCTAGAGTAGCTTGTTCATTGCTAGAGTAGCTTGTTCATTGCTAGAGTAGCTTGTTCAGTGCTAGAGTAGCTTGTTCATTGCTAGAGTAGCTTGTTCAATGCTAGAGTAGCTTGTTCATTGCTAGAGTAGCTTGTTCAGTGCTAGAGTAGCGCTAGAGTAGCTTGTTCATTGCTAGAGTAGCTTGTTCATTGCTAGAGTAGCTTGTTCAGTGCTAGAGTAGCTTGTTCAGTGCTAGAGTAGCTTGTTCATTGCTAGAGTAGTTGTTCATTGCTAGAGTAGCTTGTTCATTGCTAGAGTAGCGCTAGAGTAGCTTGTTCAGTGCTAGAGTAGCTTGTTCATTGCTAGAGTAGCTTGTTCAGTGCTAGAGTAGCTTGTTCAGTGCTAGAGTAGCTTGTTCAGTGCTAGAGTAGCTTGTTCAGTGCTAGAGTAGCTTGTTCAGTGCTAGAGTAGCTTGTTCAGTGCTAGAGTAGATTGTTCAGTGCTAGAGTAGCTTGTTCATTGCTAGAGTAGCTTGTTCAGTGCTAGAGTAGCTTGTTCATTGCTAGAGTAGCTTGTTCAGTGCTAGAGTAGTTTGTTCAGTGCTAGAGTAGCTTGTTCATTGCTAGAGTAGCTTGTTCATTGCTATTGTTCAGTGCTAGAGTAGCTTGTTCATTGCTAGAGTAGCTTGTTCAGTGCTAGAGTAGTTTGTTCAGTGCTAGAGTAGCTTGTTCATTGCTAGAGTAGCTTATTCATTGCTATTGTTCAGTGCTAGAGTAGCTTGTTCATTGCTAGAGTAGCTTGTTCAGTGCTAGAGTAGCTTGTTCATTGCTAGAGTAGCTTGTTCAGTGCTAGAGTAGCTTGTTCATTGCTAGAGTAGCTTGTTCAGTGCTAGAGTAGCTTGTTCATTGCTAGAGTAGCTTGTTCAGTGCTAGAGTAGCTTGTTCAGTGCTAGAGTACCTTGTTCAGTGCTAGAGTAGCTTGTTCAGTGCTAGAGTAGCGCTAGAGTAGCTTGTTCATTGCTAGAGTAGCTTGTTCATTGCTAGAGTAGCTTGTTCAGTGCTAGAGTAGCTTGTTCAGTGCTAGAGTAGCTTGTTCATTGCTAGAGTAGCTTGTTCAGTGCTAGAGTAGCTTGTTCATTGCTAGAGTAGCTTGTTCATTGCTAGAGTAGCTTGTTCATTGCTAGAGTAGCGCTAGAGTAGCTTGTTCAGTGCTAGAGTAGCTTGTTCATTGCTAGAGTAGCTTGTTCAGTGCTAGAGTAGCTTGTTCAGTGCTAGAGTAGCTTGTTCAGTGCTAGAGTAGCTTGTTCAGTGCTAGAGTAGCTTGTTCATTGCTAGAGTAGCTTGTTCAGTGCTAGAGTAGCTTGTTCAGTGCTAGAGTAGCTTGTTCAGTGCTAGAGTAGTTTGTTCAGTGCTAGAGTAGCTTGTTCATTGCTAGAGTAGCTTATTCATTGCTATTGTTCAGTGCTAGAGTAGCTTGTTCATTGCTAGAGTAGCTTGTTCAGTGCTAGAGTAGCTTGTTCAGTGCTAGAGTAGCTTGTTCATTGCTAGAGTAGCTTCATGCTATTGTTCAGTGCTAGAGTAGCTTGTTCATTGCTAGAGTAGCTTGTTCAGTGCTAGAGTAGCTTGTTCAGTGCTAGAGTAGCTTGTTCAGTGCTAGAGTAGCTTGTTCAGTGCTAGAGTAGCGCTAGAGTAGCTTGTTCATTGCTAGAGTAGCTTGTTCATTGCTAGAGTAGCTTGTTCAGTGCTAGAGTAGCTTGTTCAGTGCTAGAGTAGCTTGTTCAGTGCTAGAGTAGCTTGTTCAGTGCTAGAGTAGCGCTAGAGTAGCTTGTTCATTGCTAGAGTAGCTTGTTCAGTGCTAGAGTAGCTTGTTCAGTGCTAGAGTAGCTTGTTCATTGCTAGAGTAGCTTGTTCAGTGCTAGAGTAGCGCTAGAGTAGCTTGTTCAGTGCTAGAGTAGCTTGTTCATTGCTAGAGTAGCTTGTTCATTGCTAGAGTAGCTTGTTCAGTGCTAGAGTAGCTTGTTCAGTGCTAGAGTAGCTTGTTCATTGCTAGAGTAGCTTGTTCATTGCTAGAGTAGCTTGTTCAGTGCTAGAGTAGCTTGTTCAGTGCTAGAGTAGCTTGTTCAGTGCTAGAGTAGCTTGTTCAGTGCTAGAGTAGCTTGTTCATTGCTAGAGTAGCTTGTTCAGTGCTAGAGTAGCTTGTTCAGTGCTAGAGTAGCTTGTTCAGTGCTAGAGTAGCTTGTTCATGCTAGAGTAGCTTGTTCATTGCTAGAGTAGCTTGTTCATTGCTATTGTTCAGTGCTAGAGTAGCTTGTTCAGTGCTAGAGTAGCTTGTTCAGTGCTAGAGTAGCTTGTTCAGTGCTAGAGTAGCTTGTTCAGTGCTAGAGTAGTTCTAGCTTGTTCATTGCTAGAGTAGCTTGTTCAGTGCTAGAGTAGCTTGTTCAGTGCTAGAGTAGCTTGTTCAGTGCTAGAGTAGCTTGTTCATTGCTAGAGTAGCTTGTTCAGTGCTAGAGTAGCTTGTTCAGTGCTAGAGTAGCTTGTTCAGTGCTAGAGTAGCTTGTTCATTGCTAGAGTAGCTTGTTCATTGCTAGAGTAGCCCTAGAGTAGCTTGTTCATTGCTAGAGTAGCTTGTTCATTGCTAGAGTAGCTTGTTCATTGCTAGAGTAGCTTGTTCAGTGCTAGAGTAGCTTGTTCAGTGCTAGAGTAGCTTGTTCAGTGCTAGAGTAGCTTGTTCATTGCTAGAGTAGCTTGTTCATTGCTAGAGTAGCTTGTTCATTGCTAGAGTAGCTTGTTCAGTGCTAGAGTAGCTTGTTCAGTGCTAGAGTAGCTTGTTCATGCTAGAGTAGCTTGTTCATTGCTAGAGTAGCTTGTTCAGTGCTAGAGTAGCTTGTTCAGTGCTAGAGTAGCTTGTTCAGTGCTAGAGTAGCTTGTTCAGTGCTAGAGTAGCTTGTTCATTGCTAGAGTAGCTTGTTCATTCAAGTACGCTAGAGTAGCTTGTTCAGTGCTAGAGTAGCTTGTTCAGTGCTAGAGTAGCTTTTTCAGTGCTAGAGTAGCTTGTTCATTGCTAGAGTAGCTTGTTCAGTGCTAGAGTAGCTTGTTCAGTGCTAGAGTAGCTATTTCATTGCTAGAGTAGCTTGTTCAGTGCTAGAGTAGCTTGTTCATTGCTAGAGTAGCTTGTTCAGTGCTAGAGTAGCTTGTTCAGTGCTAGAGTAGCTTGTTCATTGCTAGAGTAGCTTGTTCATTGCTAGAGTAGCTTGTTCATTGCTAGAGTAGCTTGTTCAGTGCTAGAATAGCTTGTTCAGTGCTAGAGTAGCTTGTTCAGTGCTAGAGTAGCTTGTTCAGTGCTAGAGTAGCTTGTTCATTGCTAGAGTAGCTTATTCATTGCTATTGTTCAGTGCAAGAGTAGCTTGTTCAGTGCTAGAGTAGCTTGTTCAGTGCTAGAGTAGCTTGTTCAGTGCTAGAGTAGTTTGTTCTAGCTTGTTCATTGCTAGAGTAGCTTGTTCAGTGCTAGAGTAGCTTGTTCAGTGCTAGAGTAGCTTGTTCAGTGCTAGAGTAGCTTGTTCAGTGCTAGAGTAGCTTGTTCAGTGCTGAGTAGCTTGTTCAATGCTAGAGTAGCTTGTTCAGTGCTGAGTAGCTTGTTCAGTGCTAGAGTAGCTTGTTCATTGCTAGAGTAGCTTGTTCATTGTTAGAGTAGCCCTAGAGTAGCTTGTTCAGTGCTAGAGTAGCTTGTTCATTGCTAGAGTAGCTTGTTCATTGCTAGAGTAGCTTGTTCAGCGCTAGAGTAGCTTGTTCAGTGCTGAGTAGCTTATTCAGTGCTAGAGTAGCTTGTTCATTGCTAGAGTAGCTTGTTCATTGCTAGAGTAGCTTGTTCATTGCTAGAGTAGCGCTAGAGTAGCTTGTTCAGTGCTAGAGTAGCTTGTTCATTGCTAGAGTAGCTTGTTCATTGCTAAAGTAGCTTGTTCAGTGCTAGAGTAGCTTGTTCAGTGCTGAGTAGCTTGTTCAGTGCTAGAGTAGCTTGTTCAGTGCTAGAGTAGCTTGTTCATTGCTAGAGTAGCTTGTTCATTGCTAGAGTAGCTTGTTCATTGCTAGAGTAGCGCTAGAGTAGCTTGTTCAGTGCTAGAGTAGCTTGTTCATTGCTAGAGTAGCTTGTTCATTGCTAAAGTAGCTTGTTCAGTGCTAGAGTAGCTTGTTCAGTGCTGAGTAGCTTGTTCAGTGCTAGAGTAGCTTGTTCAATGCTAGAGTAGCTTGTTCATTGCTAGAGTAGCTTGTTCATTGCTAGAGTAGCTTGTTCATTGCTAGCAGTTCAGTGCTAGAGTAGCTTGTTCATTGCTAGAGTAGCTTGTTCATTGCTAGAGTAGCTTGTTCATTGCTAGAGTAGCTTGTTCAGTGCTAGAGTAGCTTGTTCAGTGCTAGAGTAGCTTGTTCAGTGCTAGAGTAGCTTGTTCATTGCTAGAGTAGCTTGTTCATTGCTAGAGTAGCTTGTTCATGCTAGAGTAGCGCTAGAGTAGCTTGTTCAGTGCTAGAGTAGCTTGTTCATTGCTAGAGTAGCTTGTTCATTGCTAGAGTAGCTTGTTCAGTGCTAGAGTAGCTTGTTCAGTGCTAGAGTAGCTTGTTCAATGCTAGAGCAGCTTGTTCATTGCTAGAGTAGCTTGTTCAGTGCAAGAGTAGCCAGCTAGAGTAGCTTGTTCATTGCTAGAGTAGCTTGTTCAGTTCTAGAGTAGCTTGTTCAGTGCTAGAGAAGCTTGTTCAGTGCTAGAGTAGCTTGTTCATGCTAGAGTACTTGTTCAGTGCTAGAGTAGCTTGTTCATTGCTAGAGTAGCCACCCAACAAAACCAGCTAGAGTAGCTTGTTCAGTGCTAGAGTAGCTTGTTCATTGCTAGACTAGCTTGTTCATTGCTAGAGTAGCTTGTTCATTGATAGAGTAGCTTGTTCAGTGCTAGAGTAGCTTGTTCAGTGCTAGAGTAGCTTGTTCAGTGCTAGAGTAGCTTGTTCAGCAAACAAACCACAAACCATGCTAGAGTAGCTTGTTCATTGCTAGAGTAGCTTGTTCATTGCTAGAGTAGCTTGTTCAGTGCTAGAGTAGCTTGTTCAGTGCTAGAGTAGCTTGTTCAGTGCTAGAGTAGCTTGTTCAGTGCTAGAGTAGCTTGTTCATTGCTAGAGTAGCTTGTTCAGTGCTAGAGTAGCTTGTTCATTGCTAGAGTAGCTTGTTCAGTGCTAGAGTAGCTTGTTCAGTGCTAGAGTAGCTTGTTCAGTGCTAGAGTAGCTTGTTCAGTGCTACAGTAGCTTGTTCATTGCTAGAGTAGCTTGTTCAGTGCTAGAGTAGCTTGTTCAGTGCTAGAGTAGCTTGTTCATTGCTAGAGTAGCTTGTTCATTGCTAGAGTAGCTTGTTCATTGCTAGAGTAGCTTGTTCATTACTAGAGTAGCTTGATCATTGCTAGAGTAGCTTGTTCATTGCTAGAGTAGCTTGTTCATTGCTAGAGTAGCTTGTTCATTGCTACAGTAGCTTGTTCAATGCTAGAGTAGCTTGTTCATTGCTAGAGTAGCTTGTTCAGTGCTAGAGTAGCTTGTTCAGTGCTAGAGTAGCTTGTTCAGTGCTAGAGTAGCTTGTTCAGTGCTAGAGTAGCGTTCAGTGCGCTAGAGTAGCTTGTTCAGTGCTAGAGTAGCTTGTTCATTGCTAGAGTAGCTTGTTCAGTGCTAGAGTAGCTTGTTCAGTGCTAGAGTAGCTTGTTCATTGCTAGAGTAGCTTGTTCAGTGCTAGAGTAGCTTGTTCATTGCTAGAGTAGCTTGTTCATGCTAGAGTAGCTTGTTCATGCTAAGAGCTAGAGTAGCTCGTTCAATGCTAGAGTAACTTGTTCAGTGCTAGAGTAGCTTGTTCAGTGCTAGAGTAGCTTGTTCATTGCTAGAGTAGCTTGTTCAGTGCTAGAGTAGCTTGTTCAGTGCTAGAGTAACTTGTTCAGTGCTAGAGTAGCTTGTTCATCAAACATGCTAGAGTAGCTTGTTCATTGCTAGAGTACCTTGTTCATTGCTAGAGTAGCTTGTTCATTGCTAGAGTAGCTTGTTCATTGCTAGAGTAGCTTGTTCAGTGCTAGAGTAGCTTGTTCAGTGCTAGAGTAGCTTGTTCAGTGCTAGAGTACCACAAGTACTTGTTCAGTGCTAGAGTAGCTTGATCATTGCTAGAGTAGCTTGTTCAGTGCTAGAGTAGCTTGTTCATTGCTAGAGTAGCTTGTTCAGTGCTAGAGCAGCTTGTTCATTGCTAGAGTAGCTTGTTCAGTGCAAGAGCAGCTTGTTCATTGCTAGAGTACCTTGTTCATTGCAAGAGTAGCTTGTTCATTGCTAGAGTAGCTTGTTCATTGCTAGAGTAGCTTGTTCAGTTCTAGAGTAGCTTGTTCAGTGCTAGAGAAGCTTGTTCAGTGCTAGTGTAGCTAGTTCAGTGCTAGAGTAGCTTGTTCAGTGCTAGAGTAGCTTGTTCATTGCTAGAGTAGCTTGTTCAGTGCTCGTTCAATGCTAGAGTAACTTGTTCAGTGCTAGAGTAGCTTGTTCAGTGCTCGTTCAATGCTAGAGTAACTTGTTCAGTGCTAGAGTAGCTTGTTCAGTG
>JABXNX010001267.1:0-13203 GCA_014843695.1 Archivesica marissinica | reverse complement strand
TTCTGTCAATCACATGTATGGCGTTCTGTCTAGCACAGGTATGGCGTTCTGTCTATTACAGGTATGGCATTCTGTCAATCACAGATAGGGCCTTTTGGCAATCACAGGTATGACGTTCTGTCAATTGCAGGTATTGCGCTCTGTCAATCGATGGTATGGCGTTCTGTCAATCGCAGGTATGGTGTTCTGTCAATCACAGGTATGGCATTCTGTCAATCACAAGTATGGCGTTCTGTCTAGCACAGGTATGGCGTTCTGTCAATCGTAAGTATAGTGTTCTCTCAATCACAGGTATGGCGTTCTGTCTATCACAGGTACGGTGTTCTGTCTACCATAGATAGGGTCTTCTATCAATCACAGGTATGGCATTCTGTCTATCACAGGTATGGTGTTTTGTCAATCACAGGTATGGCGTTCTGTCAATCACATGTATGCTGTTCTGTCTATCACAGGTATGGTGTTCTGTCAATCGCAGGTATGGCGTTCTGTCAATCGCAGGTATGGCATTCTATCAATCACAGGTATGGCATTCTATCAATCATAGGTATGGCGTTCTGTCAATCTCAGGTATAGCCTTCTGTCAATCACAGGTATGGCATTCAGTCAATCACAGGTATGGCGTTCTGTCAATAGCAAGAATGGTGTTCTGTCAATCAAAGAAATGGCGTTCTGTCTATTACAGGTATGGCATTCTGTCAATCACAGGTATGGAGTTCTGTCTATCACAGATAGGGCCTTCTGTCTATTACATGTATAGAATTCTGTCAATCACAGGTATGGCGTTCTGCCTATCACAGGTATGGTGTTTTGTCATCACAGTATGGCGTTCTGTCTATCACAGGTATGGCGTTCTGTCAATCGCAGGTATGGTGTTCTGTCAATCACAGGTATGGCATTCTGTCTATCACAGGTATGGCGTTCTGTCAATCGATGGTATGGCGTTCTGTCAATCGCAGGTATGTCGTTCTGTCTATCACAGGTATGGCGTTCTGTTTTCACACTTATGGTGTTTTGTCTAGCACAGGTATGGACGTTCTGTCAATCATAGGTATGGTGTTCTGTCTATCATAGGTATGGTGTTCTGTCAATCACAGGTATGGCGTTCTGTCAATCACAGGTATGGACTTTTGTCAATCACAGGTATGGCGTTCTGTCAATCGCAGGTATGGTGTTCTGTCAATCACAGGTATGGCGTTCTGTCAATCACAGGTATGGCGTTCTGTCAATCACAGGTATGGCGTTCTGTCTAGCACAGGTATGGCCTTCTGTCAATCGTAAGTATAGTGTTCTCTCAATCACAGGTATGGCGTTCTGTCTATCACAGGTATGGTGTTCTGTCTATCACAGGTATAGTGTTCTGTCAATCACAGGTATGGCGTTCTGTCAATCGCAGGTATGGTGTTCTGTCAATCACAGGTATGGCGTTCTGTCAATCGCAGGTATGGCATTCTGTCAATCACAGGTATGGCGTTCTGTCTATCACAGGTATGGCCTTTTGTCTATCACAGGTATGGCGTTCTGTCAATCGCAGGTATGGCGTTCTGTCAATCATGGTATGGCGTTCTGTCTATCATAGGTATGGCATTCTGTCAATCACAGGTATGGCGTTCTGTCTATCACAGGTATGGCGTTCTGTCAATCGTAGGTATGGTGTTCTGTCAATCACAGGTATGGCGTTCTGTCAATCACAGGTACGGCGTTCTGTCTATCATAGATAGGGCCTTCTATCAATCACAGGTATGGCATTCTGTCTACCACAGGTATGGTGTTTGTCAATCACAGGTATGGCGTTCTGTCAATCGCAGGTATGGCGTTCTGTCAATCGATGGTATGGCGTTCTGTCAATCGCAGGTATGTCATTCTGTCTATCACAGGTATGGCGTTCTGTTTATCACACTTATGGTGTTTTGTCTAGCACAGGTATGACGTTCTGTCAATCATAGGTATGGTGTTCTGTCTATCATAGGTATGGCATTCTATCAATCACAGGTATGGCGTTCTGTCTATCACAGGTACGGCGTTCTGTCTATCATAGATAGGGCCTTCTATCAATCACAGGTATGGCATTCTGTCAATCGCAGGTATGGTGTTCTGTCAATCGATGGTATGGCGTTCTGTCAATCGCAGGTATGGTGTTCTGTCTATCACAGGTATGGCATTCTGTCGATCACAGGTATGGCATTATGTCAATCACAAGTATGGCGTTCTGTCTAGCACAGGTATGGCCTTCTGTAAATCGTAAGTATAGTGTTCTCTCAATCAAAGGTATGGCGTTCTGTCTATCACAGGTACGGCGTTCTGTCTATCATAGATAGGGCCTTCTGTCAATCACAGGTATGGCATTCTGTCTATCACAGGTATGGTGTTCTGTCTATCACAGGTATGGCATTCTGTCAATCACAGGTATGGCGTTCTGTCTATCACAGGTATGGTGTTCTGTCAATCGCAGGTATGGCGTTCTGTCAATCACAGGTATGGCCTTCTGTCAATCACAGGTATGGCGTTCTGTCAATCACAGGTATGGCGTTCTGTCAATCGCAAGTATGGTGTTCTGTCAATCACAGGTATGGCGTTCTGTCTATTACAGGTATGGCATTCTGTCAATCACAGGTATGGCGTTCTGTCTATCACAGGTAGGGCCTTCTGTCTATTACAGGTATGGCATTCTGTCAATCACAGGTATGGCGTTCTGTCTATCACAGGTATGGCGTTCTGTCAATCACAGGTATGGCGTTCTGTCAATCGCAGGTATGGTGTTCTGTCAATCGCAGGTATGGTGTTCTGTCAATCACAGGTATGGCATTCTGTCAATCACAGGTATGGCGTTCTGTCAATCACAGGTATGGCGTTCTGTCTATCACAGGTAGGGCCTTCTGTCTATCACAGGTATGGCGTTCTGTCAATCACATGTATGGCGTTCTGTCTATCACAGGTATGGCGTTCTGTCTATATAGGTATGGCTTCTGTCAATCTAAGTATGGTGTTCTGTCTATCACAGGTATGGCGTTCTGTCTATCACAGGTATGGCGTTCTGTCTATCACAGGTATGGCGTTTTGTCAATCACAGGTATGGCGTTCTGTCTATCACAGGTATGGCGTTCTGTCAATAGAAGGTATGGTGTTCTGTCAATCACAGGTATGGCGTTCTGTCTAGCACAGGTATGGCGTTCTGTCAATCGATGGTATGGCGTTCTGTCAATCGCAGGTATGTCGTTCTGTCTATCACAGGTATGGCGTTCTGTTTATCACACTTATGGTGTTTTGTCTAGCACAGGTATGACGTTCTGTCAATCATAGGTATGGTGTTCTGTCTATCATAGGTATGGCATTCTATCAATCACAGGTATGGCGTTCTGTCAATCACAGATAGGGACTTTTGGCAATCACCGGTATGACGTTCTGTCAATCGCAGGTATGGCGTTCTGTCAATCGCAGGTATGGTGTTCTGTCAATCACAGGTATGGCGTTCTGACAATCACAGGTATGGCGTTCTGTCAATCACAGGTATGGCGTTCTGTCAATCGCAGGTATGGTGTTCTGTCAATCACAGGTATGGCGTTCTGTCTATCACAGGTACGGCGTTCTGTCTATCATAGATAGGGCCTTCTATCAATCACAGGTATGGCATTCTGTCTACCACAGGTATGGTGTTTTGTCAATCACAGGTATGGCGTTCTGTCAATCGCAGGTATGGCGTTCTGTCAATCGATGGTATGGCGTTCTGTCAATCGCAGGTATGTCATTCTGTCTATCACAGGTATGGCGTTCTGTCAATCATAGGTATGGTGTTCTGTCTATCATAGGTATGGCATTCTATCAATCACAGGTATGGCGTTCTGTCTATCACAGGTACGGCGTTCTGTCTATCATAGATAGGGCCTTCTATCAATCACAGGTATGGCGTTCTGTCAATCGATAGTATGGCGTTCTGTCAATCGCAGGTATGGTGTTCTGTCTATCACAGGTATGGCATTCTGTCGATCACAGGTATGGCATTATGTCAATCACAAGTATGGCGTTCTGTCTAGCACAGGTATGGCCTTCTGTCAATCGTAAGTATAGTGTTCTCTCAATCACAGGTATGGCGTTCTGTCAATCACAGGTACGGCTTTCTGTCTAGCACAGGTATTGCGTTCAGTCTAGGACAGGTATGGCCTTCTGACAGATGTAAGTATAGTGTTCTCTCAATCGCAGGTATGGCGTTCTGTCTATCATAGGTATGGCATTCTGTCTATCACAGGTATGGCATTCTGTCAATCACAGATATGGCGTTCTGTCAATCACAGATAGGGCCTTCTGTTAATCTCAGGTATGGCGTTCTGTCAATCACAGGTATGGCGTTCTGTCAATAACATGTATGGCGTTCTGTCTAGCACAGGTATTGCGTTCAGTCTAGGATAGGTATGGCCTTCTGTCAGATGTAAGTATAGTGTTCTCTCAATCGCAGGTATGGCGTTCTGTCTATCACAGGTATGGCGTTCTGTTTATCACACTTATGGTGTTTTGTCTAGCACAGGTATGACGTTCTGTCAATTATAGGCATGGTGTTCTGTCTATCATAGGTATGGCGTTCTGTCAATCACAGATATGGCATTCTGTCAATCACAGGTATGGCATTCTGTCTAGCACAGGTATGACGTTCTGTCAATCGATGGTATGGCGTTCTGTCAATCGCAGGTATGTCATTCTGTCTATCACAGGTATGGCGTTCTGTTTATCACACTTATGGTGTTTTGTCTAGCACAGGTATGACGTTCTGTCAATCATAGGTATGGTGTTTTGTCTATCACAGGTATGGTGTTCTGTCAATCACAAGTATGGCATTCTGTCTAGCACAGGTATGGCGTTCTGGCTATTACAGGTATGGCATTCTGTCAATCACAGATAGGGCCTTCTGTTAATCACAGGTATGGCGTTCTGTCAATCACAGGTATGGCGTTCTGTCAATAACAGGTATGGCGTTGTGTCTAGCACAGGTATTGCGTTCAGTCTAGGATAGGTATGGCCTTCTGTCAGATGTAAGTATAGTGTTCTCTCAATCGCAGGTATGGCGTTCTGTCTATCACAGGTATGGCGTTCTGTTTATCACACTTATGGTGTTTTGTCTAGCACAGGTATGACGTTCTGTCAATCATAGGTATGGTGTTCTGTCTATCATAGGTATGGCATTCTATCAATCACAGGTATGGCGTTCTGTCAATCACAGATAGGGACTTTTGGCAATCACCGGTATGACGTTCTGTCAATCGCAGGTATGGCGTTCTGTCAATCGCAGGTATGGTGTTCTGTCAATCACAGGTATGGCGTTCTGTCTATCACAGGTATGGCGTTCTGTCTATCATAGATATGGCCTTCTATCAATCACAGGTATGGCATTCTGTCTATCACAGGTATGGTGTTCTGTCAATCACAGGTATGGCGTTCTGTCTATCACAGGTATGGCGTTCTGTCAATCGAAGGTATGGTGTTCTGTCAATCACAGGTATGGCGTTCTGTCTATCACAGGTATGGCGTTCTGTCAATCGATGGTATGGCGTTCTGTCAATCGCAGGTATGTCATTCTGTCTATCACAGGTATGGCGTTCTGTTTATCACACTTATGGTGTTTTGTCTAGCACAGGTATGGCGTTCTGTCAATCATAGGTATGGTGTTCTGTCTATCATAGGTATGGCATTCTATCAATCACAGGTATGGCGTTCTGTCAATCACAGATAGGGCTTCTGTCAATCACAGGTATGGCGTTCTGTCAATCACAGGTATGGCGTTCTGTCAATCACAGGTATGGTGTTCTGTCAATCACAGGTATGGCGTTCTGTCAATCGATGGTATGGCGTTCTGTCAATCGCAGGTATGGCGTTCTGTCTATCACAGGTATGGTGTTCTGTCTATCACAGGTATGGCATTCTGTCGATCACAGGTATGGCATTATGTCAATCACAGGTATGGCGTTCTGTCTAGCACAGGTATGGCCTTCTGTCAATCGTAGGTATAGTGTTCTCTCAATCACAGGTATGGCGTTCTGTCTATCACAGGTACGGCGTTCTGTCTATCATAGATAGGGCCTTCTATCAATCATAGGTATGGCATTCTGTCTATCACAGGTATGGTGTTTTGTCAATCACAGGTATGGCATTCTGTCAATCACAGGTATGGTGTTCTGTCTATCACAGGTATGGTGTTCTGTCAATCGCATGTATGGCGTTCTGTCAATCGCAGGTATAGCCTTCTGTCAATCACAGGTATGGCATTCAGTCAATCACAGGTATGGCGTTCTGTCAATTGCAAGTATGGTGTTCTGTCAATCACAGAAATGGCGTTCTGTCAATCACAGGTATGGCATTCTGTCAATCACAGATATGGTGTTTTGTCAATCACAGGTATGGCGTTCTGTCTATCACAGGTATGGTGTTCTGTCAATCGAAGGGATGGTGTTCTGTCAATCACAGGTATGGTGTTCTGCCAATCACAGGTATTGCATTCTGTCAATCACAGGTATGGCATTCTCTCAATCGCAGGTATGGCGTTCTGTCTATCATAGGTATGGCATTCTGTCTATCACAGGTATGGCATTCTGTCAATCACAGATATGGCGATCTGTCAATCACAGATAGGGCCTCCTGTTAATCTCAGGTATGGCGTTCTGTCAATAACATGTATGGCGTTCTGTCTAGCACAGGTATTGCGTTCAGTCTAGGATAGGTATGGCCTTCTGTCAGATGTAAGTATAGTGTTCTCTCAATCGCAGGTATGGCGTTCTGTCTATCACAGGTATGGCGTTCTGTTTATCACACTTATGGTGTTTTGTCTAGCACAGGTATGACGTTCTGTCAATTATAGGTATGGTGTTCTGTCTATCATAGGTATGGCGTTCTGTCAATCACAGGTATGGCGTTCTGTCAATCACAGGTATGGCGTTCTGTCTAGCACAGGTATGGCGTTCTGTCAATCGATGGTATGGCGTTCTGTCAATCGCAGGTATGGCATTCTGTCTATCACAGGTATGGCGTTCTGTTTATCACACTTATGGTGTTTTGTCTAGCACAGGTATGACGTTCTGTCAATCATAGGTATGGTGTTCTGTCTATCATAGGTATGGCATTCTATCAATCACAGGTATGGCGTTCTGTCAATCACAGATAGGGACTTTTGGCAATCACCGGTATGACGTTCGGTCAATCGCAGGTATGGTGTTCTGTCAATCACAGGTATGGCGTTCTGACAATCACAGGTATGGCATTCTGTCAATCACAAGTATGGCGTTCTGTCTAGCACAGGTATGGCCTTCTGTCAATCGTAAGTATAGTGTTCTCTCATCACAGGTATGGCGTTCTGTCTATCACAGGTACGGCGTTCTGTCTATCATAGATAGGGCCTTCTATCAATCACAGGTATGGCATTCTGTCTACCACAGGTATGGTGTTTTGTCAATCACAGGTATGGCGTTCTGTCAATCGCAGGTATGGCGTTCTGTCAATCGATGGTATGGCGTTCTGTCAATCGCAGGTATGTCATTCTGTCTATCACAGGTATGGCGTTCTGTTTATCACACTTATGGTGTTTTGTCTAGCACAGGTATGACGTTCTGTCAATCATAGGTATGGTGTTCTGTCTATCATAGGTATGGCATTCTATCAATCACAGGTATGGCGTTCTGTCTATCACAGGTACGGCGTTCTGTCTATCATAGATAGGGCCTTCTATCAATCACAGGTATGGCATTCTGTCAATCACAGGTATGGCGTTCTGTCAATCGATAGTATGGCGTTCTGTCAATCGCAGGTATGGTGTTCTGTCTATCACAGGTATGGCATTCTGTCGATCACAGGTATGGCATTATGTCAATCACAAGTATGGCGTTCTGTCTAGCACAGGTATGGCCTTCTGTCAATCGTAAGTATAGTGTTCTCTCAATCACAGGTATGGCGTTCTGTCAATCACAGGTACGGCTTTCTGTCTAGCACAGGTATTGCGTTCAGTCTAGGACAGGTATGGCCTTCTGACAGATGTAAGTATAGTGTTCTCTCAATCGCAGGTATGGCGTTCTGTCTATCATAGGTATGGCATTCTGTCAATCACAGATATGGCGATCTGTCAATCACAGATAGGGCCTCCTGTTAATCTCAGGTATGGCGTTCTGTCAATCACAGGTATGGCGTTCTGTCAATAACATGTATGGCGTTCTGTCTAGCACAGGTATTGCGTTCAGTCTAGGATAGGTATGGCCTTCTGTCAGATGTAAGTATAGTGTTCTCTCAATCGCAGGTATGGCGTTCTGTCTATCACAGGTATGGCGTTCTGTTTATCACACTTATGGTGTTTTGTCTAGCACAGGTATGACGTTCTGTCAATTATAGGCATGGTGTTCTGTCTATCATAGGTATGGCGTTCTGTCAATCACAGATATGGCATTCTGTCAATCACAGGTATGGCATTCTGTCTAGCACAGGTATGACGTTCTGTCAATCGATGGTATGGCGTTCTGTCAATCGCAGGTATGTCATTCTGTCTATCACAGGTATGGCGTTCTGTTTATCACACTTATGGTGTTTTGTCTAGCACAGGTATGACGTTCTGTCAATCATAGGTATGGTGTTTTGTCTATCACAGGTATGGTGTTCTGTCAATCACAAGTATGGCATTCTGTCTAGCACAGGTATGGCGTTCTGGCTATTACAGGTATGGCATTCTGTCAATCACAGATAGGGCCTTCTGTTAATCACAGGTATGGCGTTCTGTCAATCACAGGTATGGCGTTCTGTCAATAACAGGTATGGCGTTGTGTCTAGCACAGGTATTGCGTTCAGTCTAGGATAGGTATGGCCTTCTGTCAGATGTAAGTATAGTGTTCTCTCAATCGCAGGTATGGCGTTCTGTCTATCACAGGTATGGCGTTCTGTTTATCACACTTATGGTGTTTTGTCTAGCACAGGTATGACGTTCTGTCAATCATAGGTATGGTGTTCTGTCTATCATAGGTATGGCATTCTATCAATCACAGGTATGGCGTTCTTTCAATCACAGATAGGGACTTTTGGCAATCACCGGTATGACGTTCGGTCAATCGCAGGTATGGTGTTCTGTCAATCACAGGTATGGCGTTCTGACAATCACAGGTATGGCATTCTGTCAATCACAAGTATGGCGTTCTGTCTAGCACAGGTATGGCCTTCTGTCAATCGTAAGTATAGTGTTCTCTCAATCACAGATATGGCGTTCTGTCTATCACAGGTACGGCGTTCTGTCTATCATAGATAGGGCCTTCTATCAATCACAGGTATAGCATTCTGTCTACCACAGGTATGGTGTTTTGTCAATCACAGGTATGGCGTTCTGTCAATCGCAGGTATGGCGTTCTGTCAATCGATGGTATGGCGTTCTGTCAATCGCAGGTATGTCATTCTGTCTATCACAGGTATGGCGTTCTGTTTATCACACTTATGGTGTTTTGTCTAGCACAGGTATGACGTTCTGTCAATCATAGGTATGGTGTTCTGTCTATCATAGGTATGGCATTCTATCAATCACAGGTATGGCGTTCTGTCTATCACAGGTACGGCGTTCTGTCTATCATAGATAGGGCCTTCTATCAATCACAGGTATGGCATTCTGTCAATCGCAGGTATGGTGTTCTGTCAATCGATGGTATGGCGTTCTGTCAATCGCAGGTATGGTGTTCTGTCTATCACAGGTATGGCATTCTGTCGATCACAGGTATGGCATTATGTCAATCACAAGTATGGCGTTCTGTCTAGCACAGGTATGGCCTTCTGTAAATCGTAAGTATAGTGTTCTCTCAATCAAAGGTATGGCGTTCTGTCTATCACAGGTACGGCGTTCTGTCTATCATAGATAGGGCCTTCTATCAATCATAGGTATGGCATTCTGTCTATCACAGGTATGGTGTTTTGTCAATCACAGGTATGGCATTCTGTCAATCACAGGTATGGTGTTCTGTCTATCACAGGTATGGTGTTCTGTCAATCGCATGTATGGCGTTCTGTCAATCGCAGGTATAGCCTTCTGTCAATCACAGGTATGGCATTCAGTCAATCACAGGTATGGCGTTCTGTCAATTGCAAGTATGGTGTTCTGTCAATCACAGAAATGGCGTTCTGTCAATCACAGGTATGGCATTCTGTCAATCACAGATATGGTGTTTTGTCAATCACAGGTATGGCGTTCTGTCTATCACAGGTATGGTGTTCTGTCAATCGAAGGGATGGTGTTCTGTCAATCACAGGTATGGTGTTCTGCCAATCACAGGTATTGCATTCTGTCAATCACAGGTATGGCATTCTCTCAATCGCAGGTATGGCGTTCTGTCTATCATAGGTATGGCATTCTGTCTATCACAGGTATGGCATTCTGTCAATCACAGATATGGCGATCTGTCAATCACAGATAGGGCCTCCTGTTAATCTCAGGTATGGCGTTCTGTCAATAACATGTATGGCGTTCTGTCTAGCACAGGTATTGCGTTCAGTCTAGGATAGGTATGGCCTTCTGTCAGATGTAAGTATAGTGTTCTCTCAATCGCAGGTATGGCGTTCTGTCTATCACAGGTATGGCGTTCTGTTTATCACACTTATGGTGTTTTGTCTAGCACAGGTATGACGTTCTGTCAATTATAGGCATGGTGTTCTGTCTATCATAGGTATGGCGTTCTGTCAATCACAGATATGGCATTCTGTCAATCACAGGTATGGCATTCTGTCTAGCACAGGTATGACGTTCTGTCAATCGATGGTATGGCGTTCTGTCAATCGCAGGTATGTCATTCTGTCTATCACAGGTATGGCGTTCTGTTTATCACACTTATGGTGTTTTGTCTAGCACAGGTATGACGTTCTGTCAATTATAGGCATGGTGTTCTGTCTATCATAGGTATGGCGTTCTGTCAATCACAGGTATGGCGTTCTTTCAATCACAGATAGGGACTTTTGGCAATCACCGGTATGACGTTCGGTCAATCGCAGGTATGGTGTTCTGTCAATCACAGGTATGGCGTTCTGACAATCACAGGTATGGCATTCTGTCAATCACAAGTATGGCGTTCTGTCTAGCACAGGTATGGCGTTCTGTCAATCGTAAGTATAGTGTTCTCTCAATCACAGATATGGCGTTCTGTCTATCACAGGTACGGCGTTCTGTCTATCATAGATAGGGCCTTCTATCAATCACAGGTATAGCATTCTGTCTACCACAGGTATGGTGTTTTGTCAATCACAGGTATGGCGTTCTGTCAATCGCAGGTATGGCGTTCTGTCAATCGATGGTATGGCGTTCTGTCAATCGCAGGTATGTCATTCTGTCTATCACAGGTATGGCGTTCTGTTTATCACACTTATGGTGTTTTGTCTAGCACAGGTATGACGTTCTGTCAATCATAGGTATGGTGTTCTGTCTATCATAGGTATGGCATTCTATCAATCACAGGTATGGCGTTCTGTCTATCACAGGTACGGCGTTCTGTCTATCATAGATAGGGCCTTCTATCAATCACAGGTATGGCATTCTGTCAATCGCAGGTATGGTGTTCTGTCAATCGATGGTATGGCGTTCTGTCAATCGCAGGTATGGTGTTCTGTCTATCACAGGTATGGCATTCTGTCGATCACAGGTATGGCATTATGTCAATCACAAGTATGGCGTTCTGTCTAGCACAGGTATGGCCTTCTGTAAATCGTAAGTATAGTGTTCTCTCAATCAAAGGTATGGCGTTCTGTCTATCACAGGTACGGCGTTCTGTCTATCATAGATAGGGCCTTCTATCAATCATAGGTATGGCATTCTGTCTATCACAGGTATGGTGTTTTGTCAATCACAGGTATGGCATTCTGTCAATCACAGGTATGGTGTTCTGTCTATCACAGGTATGGTGTTCTGTCAATCGCAGGTATGGCGTTCTGTCAATCGCAGGTATGGCCTTCTGTCAATCACAGGTATGGCATTCAGTCAATCACAGGTATGGCGTTCTGTCAATCGCAGGTATGGTGTTCTGTCAATCACAGAAATGGCGTTCTGTCAATCACAGGTATGGCGTTCTGTCTATCACAGGTATGGCATTCTGTCAATCACAGGTATGGCGTTCTGTCTAACACAGGTATGGCGTTCTGTCTATTACAGGTATGGCATTCTGTCAATCACAGATATGGTGTTTTGTCAATCACAGGTATGGCGTTCTGTCTATCACAGGTATGGTGTTCTGTCAATCGAAGGGATGGTGTTCTGTCAATCACAGGTATGGTGTTCTGCCAATCACAGGTATTGCATTCTGTCAATCACAGGTATGGCATTCTGTCAATCACAGGTATGGCGTTCTGTTTAGCATAAGTATGGCGTTCTGTCAATCACAGGTATGGCATTCTGTCTATCATAGGTATGGCGTTCTGTCTATCACAGGTATGGTGTTTTGTCAATCACATGTATGGCGTTCTGTCTATCACAGGTATGGTGTTCTGTCTAGCACAGGTATGGCGTTCTGTCTATTACAGGTATGGCATTCTGTCAATCACAGATATGGCGTTCTGTCAATCACAGATAGGGCCTTCTGTTAATCACAGGTATGGCGTTCTGTCAATAACAGGTATGGCGTTCTGTCTAGCACAGGTATTGCGTTCAGTCTAGGATAGGTATGGCCTTCTGTCAGATGTAAGTATAGTGTTCTCTCAATCGCAGGTATGGCGTTCTGTCTATCACAGGTATGGCGTTCTGTTTATCACACTTATGGTGTTTTGTCTAGCACAGGTATGACGTTCTGTCAATCATAGGTATGGTGTTCTGTCTATCATAGGTATGGCATTCTATCAATCACAGGTATGGCGTTCTGTCAATCACAGATAGGGACTTTTGGCAATCACCGGTATGACGTTCTGTCAATCGCAGGTATGGCGTTCTGTCAATCGCAGGTATGGTGTTCTGTCAACCACAGGTATGGCATTCAGTCAATCACAGGTATGGCGTTCTGTCTATCACAGGTATGGCATTCTGTCTATCACATGTATGGCATTCTGTCAATCACAGATATGGCGATCTGTCAATCACAGATAGGGCCTTCTGTTAATCTCAGGTATGGCGTTCTGTCAATCACAGGTATGGCGTTCTGTCAATAACATGTATGGCGTTCTGTCTAGCACAGGTATTGCGTTCAGTCTAGGATAGGTATGGCCTTCTGTCAGATGTAAGTATAGTGTTCTCTCAAT
>JABXNX010001266.1:0-13205 GCA_014843695.1 Archivesica marissinica | reverse complement strand
GGTATACTAGCCATAGACACTCTGTATACACCAGCAATATTGGATATGGGTATGCTAACCATAGACACTCTGTATACACCAGCCAGTTTGGACTATGGGTATGCTAACCATAAACACTCTGTATACACCAGACAGGTCGGATATGGGTATGCTAAACATAGACACTCTGTATACACCAGCCAGATTGGACTATGGGTATACTAGCAATAGACACTCTGTATACACCAGCCAGGTTGTATATGGGTATACTAGCCATAGACACTCTGTATACACCAAACAGGTCGGATATGGGTATGCTAACCATAGACACTATGTATACACCAGCCAGATTGGACTATGGGTATACTAGCCATAGACACTCTGTATACACCAGCCAGGTTGGATATGGGTATACTAGCCATAGACACTCTGTATACACCAGCAATATTGGATATGGGTATGCTAACCATAGACACTCTGTATACACCAGCCAGTTTGGACTATGGGTATGCTAACCATAAACACTCTGTATACACCAGCCAGTTTGGATCATGGGTATGCTAACCATAGACACTCTGTATACACCAGCCAGCTTGGATATGGGTATACTAGCCATAGACACTCTGTATACACCAGCAATGTTGGATATGGGTATGCTAACCATAGACACTCTGTATACACCAGTCAGGTTGGACTATGGGTATACTAGCCATAGACACTATGTATACACCAGCCAGGTTGGATATGGGTATACTAGCCATAGACACCCTGTATACACCAGACAGGTCGGATATGGGTATGCTAACCATATACACTATGTATACACCAGCCAGATTGGACTATGGGTATACTAGCCATAGACACTCTGTATACACCAGCCTGGTTGGACTGTGATTATACTAGCCATAGACACTCTTTATACACCAGCCAGGTTGGATATGGTTATACTAGCCATAGACGCTCTGTATACACAAGCCAGTTTGGACTATGGGTATACTAACCATAAATACTCTGTATACACCAGCCAGTTTGGACTATGGGTATGCTAACCATAGACACTCTGTATACACCAGCCAGTTTGGACTATGGGTATGCTAACCATAAACACTCTGTATACACCAGACAGTTTGGACTATGGGTATGCTAACCATAGACACTCTGTATACACCAGCCAGTTTGGATCATGGGTATGCTAACCATAGACAATATGTATACACCAGCCAGGTTGGATATGGGTATACTAGCCATAGACACTCTGTATACACCAGCCAGGTTGGACTGTGAGTATACTAGCCATGGACACTCTTTATACACCAGCCAGGTTGGATATGGGTATACTAGCCATAGACACTCTGCATACACCAGCCAGATTGTAATGTGAGTATACTAGCCATAGACACTATGTATACACCAGCCAGGTTGGACTATGGGTATACAAGCCATAGTCACTATGTATACACCAGCCAGGTTGGACTATGTGTATGCTAACCATATACGCTATGTATACAGCAGTCAGGTTGGACTATGGGTATACTAACCATAGACACTCTGTATACACCACTCAGGTTGGATATAGGTATGCTAACCATATACACTCTGTATACACCAGCCAGGTTGGACTATGGGTATACTAGCCATAGTCACTATGTATACACCAGCCAGCTTGGACTATGGGTATGCTAGCCATAGACACTATGTATACCCCAGCCAGGATGGATATGGGTAAGCTAACCATAGACACTCTGTATACACCAGCCAGTTTAGAACATGGGTATGCTAACCATAGACACTCTGTATACACCATCCAGTTCGGATCATGGGTATGCTAACCATAGACACTCTGCTTACACCAGCCAGTTTGGATATGGGTATACTAGCCATAGACACTCTGTATACACCAGCAATGTTGGATATGGGTATGCTAACCATAGACACTCTGTATACACCAGCCAGTTTGTACTATGGGTATACTAACAATAGACACTCTGTATACACCAGCCAGGTTGGACTATGGTTATGCTAACCATAGACACTCTGAATACACCCGCCAGGTTGGACTATGGGTATACTAACCATAAACACTCTGCATACACCAGCCAGGTTGGAGATGGGTATGCTAGCCATAAACACTATGTGTACACCAGCCAGGTTGGATATGGGTATGCTAACCATATACACTATGTATACACCAGCCAGGTTGGACTATGGGTATACTAACCATAGACACTATGTATACACCAGCCAGTTTGCACTATGGGTATACTAGCCATAGACACTCTGTATACATCAGCCAGTTTGGATATGTGTATACTAGGTATAGGCACTATGTATACACCAGCCAGGTTGGATATGGGTATACTAGCCATAGACACTATGTATACACCAGCCAGGTTGGATATGGATATACTAGCCATAGACACTATTTATACACCAGCCAGGTTGGACTATGGGTATATTAGCCATAGATACTCTGTATACACTAGCCAGGTTGGACTATGGATATACTAACCATAAACACTCTGTATACACCAGCAAGTTTGGACTATGGGTATGCTAACCATAAACACTCTGTATACACCAGCCAGTTTGGACTATGGGTATGCTAACCATAAACACTCTGTATACACCAGCAAGTTTGGACTATGGGTATGCTAACCATAAACACTCTGTATACACCAGCCAGTTTGGACTATGGGTATGCTAGCCATATACACTATGTATACACCAGCCAGTTTGGACTATGGGTATACTAGCCATATACACTCTGTATACACCAGCAAGGTTGGATATGGGTATGCTAACCATCAACACTCTGTATACACCAGCCAGTTTGGATCATGGGTATGCTAACCATAGACACTCTGTATACACCAGCCAGGTTGGATATGGGTATACTAGCCATAGACACTCTGTATACACCAGCAATATTGGATATGGGTATGCTAACCATAGACACTCTGTATACACCAGCCAGTTTGGACTATGGGTATGCTAACCATAAACACTCTGTATACACCAGACAGGTCGGATATGGGTATGCTAAACATAGACACTCTGTATACACCAGCCAGATTGGACTATGGGTATACTAGCAATAGACACTCTGTATACACCAGCCAGGTTGTATATGGGTATACTAGCCATAGACACTCTGTATACACCAAACAGGTCGGATATGGGTATGCTAACCATAGACACTATGTATACACCAGCCAGATTGGACTATGGGTATACTAGCCATAGACACTATGTATACACCAGCCAGGTTGGATATGGGTATACTAGCCATAGACACTCTGTATACACCAGCAATATTGGATATGGGTATGCTAACCATAGACACTCTGTATACACCAGCCAGTTTGGACTATGGGTATGCTAACCATAAACACTCTGTATACACCAGCCAGTTTGGATCATGGGTATGCTAACCATAGACACTCTGTATACACCAGCCAGCTTGGATATGGGTATACTAGCCATAGACACTCTGTATACACCAGCAATGTTGGATATGGGTATGCTAACCATAGACACTCTGTATACACCAGTCAGGTTGGACTATGGGTATACTAGCCATAGACACTATGTATACACCAGCCAGGTTGGATATGGGTATACTAGCCATAGACACCCTGTATACACCAGACAGGTCGGATATGGGTATGCTAACCATATACACTATGTATACACCAGCCAGATTGGACTATGGGTATACTAGCCATAGACACTCTGTATACACCAGCCTGGTTGGACTGTGATTATACTAGCCATAGACACTCTTTATACACCAGCCAGGTTGGATATGGTTATACTAGCCATAGACGCTCTGTATACACAAGCCAGTTTGGACTATGGGTATACTAACCATAAATACTCTGTATACACCAGCCAGTTTGGACTATGGGTATGCTAACCATAGACACTCTGTATACACCAGCCAGTTTGGACTATGGGTATGCTAACCATAAACACTCTGTATACACCAGACAGTTTGGACTATGGGTATGCTAACCATAGACACTCTGTATACACCAGCCAGTTTGGATCATGGGTATGCTAACCATAGACAATATGTATACACCAGCCAGGTTGGATATGGGTATACTAGCCATAGACACTCTGTATACACCAGCCAGGTTGGACTGTGAGTATACTAGCCATGGACACTCTTTATACACCAGCCAGGTTGGATATGGGTATACTAGCCATAGACACTCTGCATACACCAGCCAGATTGTAATGTGAGTATACTAGCCATAGACACTATGTATACACCAGCCAGGTTGGACTATGGGTATACAAGCCATAGTCACTATGTATACACCAGCCAGGTTGGACTATGTGTATGCTAACCATATACGCTATGTATACAGCAGTCAGGTTGGACTATGGGTATACTAACCATAGACACTCTGTATACACCACTCAGGTTGGATATAGGTATGCTAACCATATACACTATATATACACCAGCCAGGTTGGACTATGGGTATACAAGCCATAGTCACTATGTATACACCAGCCAGCTTGGACTGTGGGTATGCTAGCCATAGACACTATGTATACCCCAGCCAGGATGGATATGGGTAAGCTAACCATAGACACTCTGTATACACCACCCAGCTTGGACTATGGGTATGCTAACCATAGCCACTCTGTATACACCAGCCAGTTTGGAATATGGGTATGCTAACCATAGCCACTCTGTATACACAAGCCAGGTTGGATATGGGTATGCTAATCATAGACACTCTGCATACACCAGCCAGGTTGGACTATGGGTATGCTAACCATAGACACTATGTATACACCAGCCAGGTTGGACTATGGGTATTCTAGCCATAGACACTATGTATACACCAGCCAGGTTTGATATGGGTATACTAGCCATAGACACTATGTATACACCAGCCAGGTTGGATATGGGTATACTAACCATAAACACTATGTATACACCATCCAGTTTAGACTATGGGTATGCTAACCATAAACACTATGTATACACCATCCAGTTTAGACTATGGGTATGCTAACCATAAACACTATGTATACACCATCCAGTTTAGACTATGGGTATGCTAACCATAAACACTATGTATACACCAGCCAGTTTGGACTATGGGTATGCTAACCATAAACACTATGTATACACCAGCCAGTTTGGACTATGGGTATGCTAGCCATAGACACTATGTATACACCAGCCAGTTTGTTGGTATACTACCATACACTATGTATACACCAGCCAGTTTGGATATGGGTATGCTAACCATAACACTATGTATACACCAGCCAGTTTGGATATGGGTATCTACCATAACACTTTGTGTTGGTTTCATAACACTTGTTACACCACAGTTTGATATGGGATGCTACCATAACATTGTATACACACAGTTTGATATGGGTATCTACCATACATTGTATACACCACAGTTTGATATGGGTATGCTAACCATAACACTTGTATACACCAGCCAGGTTGGATATGGGTATACTAACCATAAACACTATGTATACACCAGCCAGGTTGGATATGGGTATGCTAACCATATACACTATGTATACACCAGCCAGGTTGGACTATGGGTATACTAACCATAGACACTATGTATACACCATCCAGTTTAGACTATGGGTATGCTAACCATAAACACTCTGTATACACCACCCAGGTTGGATATAGGTATGCTAACTATAGACACTATGCATACACCAGCCAGGTTGGACTATGGGTATGCTAACCATAGACACTATGTATACACCAGCCAGGTTGGACTATGGGTATGCTAACCATAGACACTATGTATACACCAGCCAGGTTGGACTATGGGTATACTAACCATAGACACTCTGTATACACCAGCCAGTTTGGACTATGGGTATACTAGCCATAGACACTCTGTATACACCAGCCATGTTGGACTATGGGTATACTAGCCATAGACACTCTGTATACACCAGCCATGTTGGATATGGGTATACTAGCCATAGACACTCTGTATACACCAGCCAGGTTGGATATGGGTATACTAGCCATAGACACTATGTATACACCAGCCAGGTTGGATATGGGTATACTAGCCATAGACACTCTGTATACACCAGCACAGGTTGGACTATGGGTATACTAGCCATATACACTATGTATACACCAGCCAGGTTGGATATGGGTATACTAGCCATAGAACTGTATACACCAGAGGTGGATATGGGTTTTTTGTTGGTTGGTTGGGTTTGTGTTGTTGGGTTGGTTGTTTGTTTTTGTTGGTTGGTTGGGATCTAACCATAAACTCTGTATACACCAGCCAGTTTGGATATGGGTATGCTACCATGACACTTGTATACACCAGCCAGTTTGGATATGGGTATGCTCCATTTGTTGGTTGGTTGGGTTTGTTGTTGGTGGTGGGTTTATAGACATATGTATACAAGCCAGGTTGGATATGGGTATCTAGCCATGACACTTGTATCACCAGCCAGTTGGCTGTTATCTAGCCATGACACTCTTATACACCAGCCGTGGGGGGTTAGACACTCTGTATACACCAGCCAGTTTAGAACATGGGTATGCTAACCATAGACACTCTGTATACACCATCCAGTTCGGATCATGGGTATGCTAACCATAGACACTCTGCTTACACCAGCCAGTTTGGATATGGGTATACTAGCCATAGATTGTTGTGTTGGTTGGGTTGTTGTTGTTGGTTTGTTTGGGTTTTGTTGTTGGGTTGGTTGGTTTGTTGTTGTGCCAGGTTGGACTATGGGTATACTAACCATAAACCTCTGCATACACCAGCCAGGTTGGAGATGGGTATGCTAGCCATAAACTTGTGTACACCAGCCAGGTTGGATATGGGTATGCTAACCATATACACTATGTATACACCAGCCAGGTTGGACTATGGGTATACTAACCATAGACACTATGTATACACCAGCCAGTTTGCATATGGGTATACTAGCCATGTTGTTGGTTTGGTTGTGTTTGGTATGGCACTATGTATACACCAGCTAGGTTGGATATGGGTATACTAGCCATAGACACTATGTATACACCAGCCAGTTTGGATATGGTATACTAGCCATGATTTTTGGGTTGGATCACTATGTATACACCAGCCAGTTTGGACTATGGGTATACTAGCCATGAATCACTATGTATACACCAGCCAGTTTGGACTATGGGTATGCTAACCATAGACACTATGTATACATCAGCCAGGTTGGACTATGGGTATTCTTGCCATAGACACTATGTATACACCAGCCAATTTGGACTATGGGTATGCTAACCATAAACACTATGTATACACCAGCAAGTTTGGACTATGGGTATGCTAACCATAGACACTCTGTATACACCAGCGAGTTTGGTCTATTGCTAAACCAGCCATGAATCACTATGTAGAAACCAGCCAGGTTAGAATATGGGTAGACCAGCCGTGAATCACTCTGTATAGACCAGCTATGTTGGACTGGACTATTGGTAGACTAGCCATGAAGCAGTCTGCATATACAAGCCAGGTTCGTCTGGACTATTGGTAGACCAGTCACGAAACACTCTGTATACACCAGCCAGGTTGTACTTTGGGTATGCTAGCCATGAATCACTCTGTATACACCAGCCAGGTTGGACTATGGGTATACTAGCCATGAATCACTCTGTATAGACGAGCCAGGTTAAAAAGACCAATCCAATGCACCGACATATGGCGCATGGTATACAAAGTTGGCTTTTTACAGTCATAGTTTTGTGGCACACGGTAATAGAATAAAGCCAGAATAAAGAATGATAGCGACATATATCCAGCAGGCTCAAAAATAACGGCGGTACAGAACAGTGGCACTAGGATCGGACGAGCTAAGGGCACCTATTTTTACGAATGTCAATTTCGGATAACCCTCGGTTGGCAAAAAGAAATTATAAAATATACATGAATAATAATCATGATCTGTCTGTAACTTGAAGTAAATGGAACATTAATTTCATAACACATTTCAGAAAACTCATTTATCAAATCACTTCAAATGTCAGTATATTTCAGAATCGATACACTTTAGAGATGCGCTCATACTCACTGTCACAATTTCTAACAATGTTGTTGTTGTTATCACGTAATTGTACCCATTATAAAACCATTAGTACCCAGGTGTCTGAGTAAACGATTGAAATCAAAGACATTTTGAATGTTATCGAAAATAATAGAATATGTTTGGAATGACCTAGTCTTTTTAGAAACATATTATCCTCAATTTGGCGGAACAAAAGTTTCCTCTTTTTCGTTAGCCACTCACATTCTATGTGTGTGTGTTTTACGTTTATTTATCGTCGCTACAGGTTGTCCATATGAGCGACGCCTCCTGAAGAGATTAGTCATTTTAGATTTTTGGAGGATAGTGCAATGATACAGACAGAGACCCATTCCAGAGTCTTCTCTGGTTCTTTTACGTGCACGGTGTAAAGCACCGACACGATACATCGGTTTAAAGTCCCATCTGAAAGACTGTTAATTTTATTAGGGTCAGACGGGGGGACCGAACCTGGATTACCAGTCCAGCGTGTTAACCACTGGACTACATATCCGCCTGTCTCTCACATTCTAACCACCTGGTCCTAATTTAACCCATTCAACACCAAGTAACTGACATGGACTGGTCCATGATCAGTTTTTAGACCAATAAATTAATACGAAAATTACATTTGGACCAGTTCATTTATCAAAATGGGTAATTTTGTCTAAAATAGTAATATTACTGGCAAAAAGTGCAGATCCTGATGAGACGGCTCGTGACGAGCCGGCTCATCTGGATCTACATTTTTTGTAAGCCTATTTAGAGGTATGTGGTGTTGAAAGGGTTAAATATGTTCTAAAAAATACTGCACTGTATTCATATTTGTGTAACCAGCTTTCCCGATTGACTTGTCAATGGTGGGTGGGTGGTGGCATGTGTTCAAACGTTGAGATTTGTTTGGTACCCAGTTCCATTGGCTTAGTAACTCACAGCATCGAAGAACTGAATGTGGTTGAATCATTTTAGCATATCTTACTAACATACAAGACCATCACGGCATTCCCGGTCGCTTCTACCCAATGGCGCACCGTCACCACCTCGAAGATTATATAACATCTGTGAACATCTACAAGACGACATGATGCGCCATGCCTCGGGCGTGCATTTAGTGGAGGCTTAGGTCATAGCAAATTTATTTTATCTCGATTGCGAAACAAGTTCCTATAACTTATATTAATCCCATTAATCACTCTCGAGATCTCATTCATAGCCATAGGGAGAGTGAAGGGGCAATGTGGAATTTAAATGCGTTGCCTAAGGGCACACTCATAACGTTTACAGCTGGGCGCCAACTCGGAGGCCTTTCGCACCAGAAGCAAATGCACTACCACTACGCTATAATATTGTGGAGGCTCGATATCGATAAGTAACTATGATGTACCATGAATTTATGAAAGCACGCACAAAGTAGAACTCAAATATGTTAACCATCTGAGAGTTAATTTCTTGTGTGTGTTTTACGTTTATTTATCGTCGCTACCGGTTGCCCATATGAGCGACGCCTCCTGAAGAGACTAGTCATTTTAGATTTTTGGAGGATAGTGCAATGATACAGACAGAGACTCATTATAGAGTCTCCTCTGGTTCGTTTACGGGCACAGTGTAAAGCACAGACACGAGACCTCGGTTCAACGTCCCATCTGAAAGACTGTTAATTATATTAGGGTCAGACGGGGGATCGAACCTGCGATCCCTGGATTACCAGTACAGCGTGTTACCACTGGACCACAGATCCGTCTGTGAGAGAGTTAATTTCTTATATGTTATCCATTTTTAAATGATTTGTTTTACCCATATGTTTAATATTAATATAGGAGATAATTTAGTCGGTGGTTAAAGCATTGAACTGTGAACATATGGTGTGTGTTAGACACTACCTAGAGTTATCTAACAATGAAATACTTGTTACACCATAAAATTGCATTTATTGCTCGCTTTCAGTATTTCTAATTAATGAGAGATTACTTAATTGGTAAATAGGAATGCCATAGTATGAGGCAAGAACGATTGTTATCTCCCTTGCATGATGAAAAGTATAGTGTAACACTGTAAAGTTTAAGTCTTAATAAAGCATTCTTCTACTTTTTCATGGTTACATACAGTACAATATCTGCCTTACACCATATAGTACTATATATAGTTATCTACCCTTACACCATATAGTACTATATATAGTTATCTACCCTTACACCATAGAGTACACTATTTAGTTGCCCCCCTTACACCATACTACATAGCACAATATGGTTATCTCACTTGCAGCACATAGTACAATATACAATTATCTCCCTTACACCATAGAGCTCAATATATAATATAGCCCCTTACACACTAGTGTACAATCTATAGTTATCTCCCTTACACCATATAGTACACAATTGAGTTATATCCCTTACTCCATAGAGTGCATTATTATGTAGTTATATAACCTGTACCATACAGTACAATATATTGTTATCTGCATTACACCATAGAATACACTATTTGCTATCTCCCTCGTACCATACAGTACAATATATTGTTATCTGCATTACACCATAGAATACACTATTTGCTATCTCCCTCGTACCATACAGTACAATATATTGTTATCTGCATTACACCATAGAATACATTATTTGCTATCTCCCTCGTACCATACAGTACAATATATTGTTATCTGCATTACACCATATAATACACTATTTGCTATCTCCCTCGTACCATACAGTACAATATATTGTTATCTGCCTTACACCATATAATACACTATTTGCTATCTCCCTCGTACCATACAGTACAATATATTGTTATCTGCATTACACCATATAATACACTATTTGCTATCTCCCTCGTACCATACAGTACAATATATTGTTATCTGCCTTACACCATATAATACACTAGTTGCTATCTCCCTCGTACCATACAGTACAATACATAGCAATATCCCTTCCACCATAGAGTGCAAAATATATGTATCTACAATGCACCATTGAATACACTATGCAGTTATCTCCCTTACACCATAGAGTACACTATAAAGTTATCTCCCTTACACCACAGAGTGCAATATATAGGTATCTCCCTTACACAATAGAACACAATATAATTATGGTTATCTGCCTTACATCATAACTATAGTACACTATGTAGGTATCGGCCTTGTATCATACATTGCAATATATTGAATATAATAGTAAGCTATCTCCCTTAAATCATACAATACACTATATAGTTATCTCCCTTGCAACATAGAGCGCAATATATCAGTATCGTCCCTTACATCACAGAGAATAAAATATATAGTTATCTTCCTTACATCATATAGTACAGCACAATCTCCCTTAGAATACAATATACAGTTATCTCTCTTAGGGTACACTACATATTTATCTCCCTTACATAATATAGTCCAATATACAGTTATGTCCCTTATACCATATAGTGTTACACATAGACACCTCCCTTGCACCACAGATAATACAATATATAGTTATCTCCCTTGCACCAAATAGCTATATCCCTTAGAATACAATATACAGTCATCACAGGGTGCAAAACATATTTATCTTCCCTTGTGTCATATACTCAATTCCAAAATAAAGTGTGCACTTTTGAATTTAGAATATTTCACTATTTAGAAGACGTATCGGTTAGAAATTTCGCATAGTATACCTCAAGTATATTTGTCATCGATCAATTGCATAATCTACCACGTGGTATGCAAAAATTGTCAGTCCAGTCTGTGAGACTTTATTTCGCATGATTTGCACGTGCAGCCCGAGGAAAATATACATGTCACCGGAAACTTGTATTAGTGTAATCCTTATGTCTTACATAACGGTTAAACCACATTTGAGTTCACATTGGTACACAACGAACATGCCTAGATTGAGCGAAAAGCAACGTATCCAAGCATTCTCAACAGGAACAACGTTGACGTGCTTCCCTGGCCTGCTATATTCCCGGATATGAACCCAATCGAGCATATCTGGGATTACCTTGGCAGAAGGGTGCGATCCCGAGGAAATATCCACAATCTGAGGGACTTGGAAAACGCCCTCGTGCAAGAGTGGGATAACATCCTTGACGCAGTAATCAGACGCTACGTGCGGTCTATGCGAAGCCGAATTGCCGCCTGCATTAACAGCAGAGGTGCGCACACAAGATACTGATCGAGAAAAAAAACACCAGAACTGCGATTAAAACAACTTTAAATGCATTATTGAATGTGACCTGAGGCTTTCAGTACTTTTGCAACTTTGATTTTAGCACCGTCTCCTTTCTCGCATATAAAAGCTACTTAAACTGACCGTGACTTAAAATATGATATGTCTGCCATATTCTACAGGGTCTGATCTAAAGTTTGGTACCAAATTTATAGGCTTTCGGTTAAATAGGCGATGAGAAATCACATAAAACAAAGTGCACACTTTATTTTGGAATTGAGTATATATTATAATATATAGTTATCTCCCTTGCACCCATAAAATAAGACATATATATATATCTCCGTTACAATACAATCTTTAGGAAGCCGCTATTCCATTTATGCTATATGAATCACATAAGACATTGGAAGTCGTGATAGCGCAGTAGTAGCGCATGCGATTCAGGTGCGAAAAGCCCGCAGTTCGCGCCCAGCTGTAGCCGTTACGAATGTACCCTTACACACGGCATTTATATTCCACATGCCTCTTCTCTCTCCCTCATGTCGATGTATTCCATCAGAACTGAGGTCTCGCGAGTGATTCATATTATGAAGTTGTAGGAACTTGTTTCGCAATCGAGCTAAAATAAATGTGTATAGACTAAGACCTTTACTATAGTTGACGCCCTAGGCAGTTCGTAGACCTGACAATCATACACCAAATAAAGAACATTTCAGAAAGTCCTTTTATGTCCATATTACATCAAAACAGCACATTGCACACGTCAATGCTCTCTATTCAACGTGCGATAAAGAAGGTTGTGTAGTGTTTTACGTTTATTTATCGTCGCTACCGGTTGCCCATATGAGCGACGCCTCCTGAAGAGATTAGTTATTTTAGATTGTGGAGGATAGTGCAATGATACAGACAGAGACCCATTCCAGAGTCTCATCTGGTTATTTTACGTGCACGGTGTACAGCACCGACACGCGACCTCGGTTTAAAGTCCCA
>JABXNX010001265.1:0-13206 GCA_014843695.1 Archivesica marissinica | reverse complement strand
CTACAGTGCATACAATGTATACTTATCTGTGCAGATTTGCTATCAATTAATTAACATGATTTCGATAAAATCACAATTGTCATAACGCAACATCTTGTTAGGGAGCAACAGTAAAAACAAAGGATTCCAACTAAAAGGCCCGATATACAGTTCGGGATAAATCGGATTTTATCTGCCAAGGGAGGTAATATAAAAGTCAGCGATGTTGCTCATTTTGAGATAGAGATACAGACGGATCTGTAGTCCAGTTGTTAACACATTGGACTGGTAATCCAGGGATCGCACGTTCGATACCCCGTCTGTCCCTAATATAATTAACAGTATTTTTATGGGACTTTAAGCAGAGTAGATTTAATTTAAATCAGTTCATAAACACATGAAAAACCCGTGCGTGTATTCACCGAAACTGTATAATTAGCGAGGAAGTCCACACAGCAATGCAGTTCTTCCAGATACATCTAGAGTATAAACGTATATCGTTTCAAGCGGCCAATTGGGGGTATGTTACATTTATTATTCGTTTGGTAGACATTGTGATCTAGAGTTTAAAGATATTTGGAATGTTGAACTGTCCGACACTTATATTCGAGTCTGTTTATATTTATTGTTCATGGTATTAGATACGATTACATGGCGAGAGCAGGAGAAAGAGGGGTTGTCATTATTGGTACCACGTCTATGTAGACCATGATTGTTATTATTGGTACTACGTCTATGTATCTGTAGACCATTTATTGTCATTATTGGTACCACGTCTATGTATCTGCAGACCATTATTGGTACCACGTCTATGTATATGTAGACCATGATTGTCATTATTGGTACCACGTCTATGTATATGTAGACCATGCATGTCATTATTGGTACCACGTCTATGTATCTGTAGACCATTATTGTCATTATTGGTACCACGTCTATGTATCTGCAGACCATTATTGGTACCACGTCTATGTATCTGCAGACCATTATTGGTACCACGTCTATGTATCTGTAGACCATGACGGTCACTAATGGTTCCTATAGAGTAGGTACATATACTTAGACCATGACGGTCACTAATGGTTCCTATAGAGTAGGTACATATATTTAGCCCATGACGGTCACTAATGGTTCCTATAGAGTAGGTACATATACTTAGACCATGACGGTCACTAATGGTTCCTATAGAGTAGGTACATATACTTAGACCATGACGGTCACTAATGGTTCCTATAGAGTAGGTACATATACTTAGACCATGACGGTCACTAATGGTTCCTATAGAGTAGGTACATATACTTAGACCATGACGGTCACTAATGGTTCCTATAGAGTAGGTACATATACTTAGACCATGACGGTCACTAATGGTTCCTATAGAGTAGGTACATATACTTAGACCATGACGGTCACTAATGGTTCCTATAGAGTAGGTACATATACTTAGACCATGACGGTCACTAATGGTTCCTATAGAGTAGGTACATATACTTAGACCATGACGGTCACTAATGGTTCCTATAGAGTAGGTACATATACTTAGACCATGACGGTCACTAATGGTTCCTATAGAGTAGGTACATATACTTAGACCATGACGGTCACTAATGGTTCCTATAGAGTAGGTACATATACTTAGACCATGACGGTCACTAATGGTTCCTATAGAGTAGGTACATATACTTAGACCATGACGGTCACTAATGGTTCCTATAGAGTAGGTACATATACTTAGACCATGACGGTCACTAATGGTTCCTATAGAGTAGGTGTATATTTAGACCATGAATGCTACTAGTGGTACTGAGTCTGTGTATAGAGATAGAGGGATGTGTGTCTAATCTGCAAGTCTAGTATAGTAACTCTATCATGTTTAATGTACAACAGTGGTATAATCCAATTGTATAAGTACGGCTGAATTAGGCCTAACTTAGATCTGAGTAGCACAGAGTATGATATTCATTTTATCGCCCAGTGATGTGCATCCCGTTCTGCCATCCAGAAAGCTAAGTCACACGAGCTGGGGCACGGCAGACAGAGAGAATTTGCTGGCGTGAGTTGGTAACCCTACAGACTGGGCGTGTCAGCGGTTAGTGGTAGCTGGAGCAGCCAGTATAGAGTCGGCCGTTAGGGGACAAGGTCCTAAGGACGCAGAGAAACGTCGGTGACACAGGATTAATTAAATCACTGAATAATTAAATTAAGTAGTGAACTGTCGCTCTGAAATGCATTTTAAGTGCAAATATATTATAACGTCGGTGAATGGGTACAGAGTTAGACCTTAGGCAAGGCATTTAAATTCCACATTGCCTCTTCTCTCTCCCTCGTGGCGATGGATTCCATCAGGAATGAGGTCTCGATAGTGATAAATATAAGTTGTAATAACTTGTTTCACAATCGAGCTAAAATAAATTTGTATAAACAGAGTTAGATATCGACATAGTCGGAACATTGTGAATTTCTGTTACAACGCATCATATGGAACAACACAGTCGACTTATGATTTCTTAGCACAGCGTTATGAAACGGGCCCCATAATTACAACACTCAGAAGTCTAAACCCCTAAAACTACACGCTTACAAAGATGAACTTTAAAGTATTTAAAGTAATTATCTATGAAACTTATTATTGAAAATGTCATATCAGCAAATCACGTTCGATTTAATCTCAATTTGGGCACGAACTTCATTGCAGTTGTTTTATTGCTTGCAAACATTTCAGTTTTAATGGAATTTATCGTTTAAACCTGTATAAAGTTATACTTAAAATTGGATTTAAGCACGTGAAGTGTTTATTTTCCACTGTATAACAAATGTTCTTTGTACTAAAACTAGAATTAATTAAGCATTTTATTAATCTGTGTTTCATTAATAAATGATGATAGACATTCAAGAGAAATACACCATTGTAGCATCTTGACGGATGATGGTACGTTTCTCGTGCACAAAGTGTTAATCGTGATAAACAATTGAATGATGGTACGTTTCTCGTGCACAAAGTGTTAATCGTGATAAACAATTGAATGATGGTACGTTTCTCGTGCACAAAGTGTTAATCGTGATAAACAATTGAATGATGGTACGTTTCTCGTGCACAAAGTGTTAATCGTGATAAACAATTGAATGATAGTACGTTTCTCGTGCACAAAGTGTTAATCAGGATAAACAAATGACTAATATTGCGCAAAAACCACTGAACAAAACATCAGTAACTGTAATCTGGGTGTGAGAAACATGACCACTAAAGGGGTCAGAAATAAAATGGACACGGTTTACCAGTGTGACCATCCGTTACGATTGTTTGGACGTCACAAGATACACGTGCTCAAGGAACTAGAGAAATATTCCAAATATTCTACAAGTAAGTCAAATATTCCAAATACATTGCGTTTAGATATATCAAAAGTATTTGAATACATACTATTGTTAATAGTTCAGATATAACTTTGATAGATAGAAGTATATGGTAGCGACTGTTGTAGGTAGATAGTAGATAGAAGTATATGGTAGCGACTGTTGTAGGTAGATAGTATATAGAAGTATATGGTAGCGACTGTTGTAGGTAGATAGTATATAGAAGTATATGGTAGCGACTGTTGTAGGTAGATAGTATATAGAAGTATATGGTAGCGACTGTTGTAGGTAGATAGTAGATAGAAGTATATGGTAGCGACTGTTGTAGGTAGATAGTAGATAGAAGTATATGGTAGCGACTGTTGTAGGTAGATAGTAGATAGAAGTATATGGTAGCGACTGTTGTAGGTAGATAGTAGATAGAAGTATATGGTAGCGACTGTTGTAGGTAGATAGTAGATAGAAGTATATGGTAGCGACTGTTGTAGGTAGATAGTAATAGAAGTATATGGTAGCGACTGTTGTAGGTAGATAGTAGATAGAAGTATATGGTAGCGACTGTTGTAGGTAGATAGTAGATAGAAGTATATGGTAGCGACTGTTGTAGGTAGATAGTAGATAGAAGTATATGGTAGCGACTGTTGTAGGTAGATAGTAGATAGAAGTATATGGTAGCGACTGTTGTAGGTAGATAGTAGATAGAAGTATATGGTAGCGACTGTTGTAGGTAGATAGTATATAGAAGTATATGGTAGCGACTGTTGTAGGTAGATAGTAGATAGAAGTATATGGTAGCGACTGTTGTAGGTAGATAGTATATGTAGGACTGTTGTAGGTAGATAGTATATGGTAGCGACTGTTGTAGGTAGATAGTAGATAGAAGTATATGATAGCGACTGTTGTAGGTAGATAGTAGATAGAAGTATATGGTAGCGACTGTTGTAGGTAGATAGAAGTATATGGTAGCGACTGTTGTAGGTAGATAGAAGTATATGGTAGCGACTGTTGTAGGTAGATAGTAGATAGAAGTATATGGTAGCGACTGTTGTAGGTAGATAGAAGTATATGGTAGCGACTGTTGTAGGTAGATAGAAGTATATGGTAGCGACTGTTGTAGGTAGATAGTAGATAGAAGTATATGGTAGCGACTGTTGTAGGTAGATAGTAGATAGAAGTATATGGTAGCGACTGTTGTAGGTAGATAGTAGATAGAAGTATATGGTAGCGACTGTTGTAGGTAGATAGTAGATAGAAGTATATGGTAGCGACTGTTGTAGGTAGATAGTAGATAGAAGTATATGGTAGCGACTGTTGTAGGTAGATAGTAGATAGAAGTATATGGTAGCGACTGTTGTAGGTAGATAGTAGATAGAAGTATATGGTAGCGACTGTTGTAGGTAGATAGAAGTATATGGTAGCGACTGTTGTAGGTAGATAGTATATGGTAGCGACTGTTGTAGGTAGATAGTAGATAGAAGTATATGGTAGCGACTGTTGTAGGTAGATAGTAGATAGAAGTATATGGTAGCGACTGTTGTAGGTAGATAGTATATGGTAGCGACTGTTGTAGGTAGATAGTAGATAGAAGTATATGGTAGCGACTGTTGTAGGTAATAGTAGATAGAAGTATATGGTAGCGACTGTTGTAGGTAGATAGAAGTATATGATAGCGACTGTTGTAGGTAGATAGTAGATAGAAGTATATGATAGCGACTGTTGTAGGTAGATAGAAGTATATGGTAGCGACTGTTGTAGGTAGATAGAAGTATATGGTAGCGACTGTTGTAGGTAGATAGTAGATAGAAGTATATGGTAGCGACTGTTGTAGGTAGATAGAAGTATATGGTAGCGACTGTTGTAGGTAGATAGAAGTATATGATAGCGACTGTTGTAGGTAGATAGAAGTATATGATAGCGACTGTTGTAGGTAGATAGAAGTATATGGTAGCGACTGTTGTAGGTAGATAGAAGTATATGGTAGCGACTGTTGTAGGTAGATAGAAGTATATGGTAGCGACTGTTGTAGGTAGATAGAAGTATATGGTAGCGACTGTTGTAGGTAGATAGAAGTATATGGTAGCGACTGTTGTAGGTAGATAGAAGTATATGATAGCGACTGTTGTAGGTAGATAGAAGTATATGGTAGCGACTGTTGTAGGTAGATAGAAGTATATGATAGCGACTGTTGTAGGTAGATAGAAGTATATGATAGCGACTGTTGTAGGTAGATAGAAGTATATGATAGCGACTGTTGTAGGTAGATAGAAGTATATGATAGCGACTGTTGTAGGTAGATAGAAGTATATGGTAGCGACTGTTGTAGGTAGATAGTAGATAGAAGTATATGATAGCGACTGTTGTAGGTAGATAGTAGATAGAAGTATATGATAGCGACTGTTGTAGGTAGATAGAAGTATATGGTAGCGACTGTTGTAGGTAGATAGAAGTATATGATAGCGACTGTTGTAGGTAGATAGTAGATAGAAGTATATGATAGCGACTGTTGTAGGTAGATAGTAGATAGAAGTATATGATAGCGACTGTTGTAGGTAGATAGTAGATAGAAGTATATGATAGCGACTGTTGTAGGTAGATAGTAGATAGAAGTATATGATAGCGACTGTTGTAGGTAGATAGTAGATAGAAGTATATGGTAGCGACTGTTGTAGGTAGATAGTAGATAGAAGTATATGGTAGCGACTGTTGTAGGTAGATAGTAGATAGAAGTATATGATAGCGACTGTTGTAGGTAGATAGAAGTATATGGTAGCGACTGTTGTAGGTAGATAGAAGTATATGATAGCGACTGTTGTAGGTAGATAGTAGATAGAAGTATATGATAGCGACTGTTGTAGGTAGATAGTAGATAGAAGTATATGGTAGCGACTGTTGTAGGTAGATAGTAGATAGAAGTATATGATAGCGACTGTTGTAGGTAGATAGTAGATAGAAGTATATGGTAGCGACTGTTGTAGGTAGATAGTAGATAGAAGTATATGGTAGCGACTGTTGTAGGTAGATAGTAGATAGAAGTATATGGTAGCGACTGTTGTAGGTAGATAGAAGTATATGGTAGCGACTGTTGTAGGTAGATAGAAGTATATGATAGCGACTGTTGTAGGTAGATAGTAGATAGAAGTATATGGTAGCGACTGTTGTAGGAATAGTAGATAGAAGTATATGGTAGCGACTGTTGTAGGTAGATAGAAGTATATGATAGCGACTGTTGTAGGTAGATAGTAGATAGAAGTATATGATAGCGACTGTTGTAGGTAGATAGAAGTATATGGTAGCGACTGTTGTAGGTAGATAGAAGTATATGGTAGCGACTGTTGTAGGTAGATAGAAGTATATGATAGCGACTGTTGTAGGTAGATAGAAGTATATGGTAGCGACTGTTGTAGGTAGATAGAAGTATATGGTAGCGACTGTTGTAGGTAGATAGAAGTATATGGTAGCGACTGTTGTAGGTAGATAGAAGTATATGGTAGCGACTGTTGTAGGTAGATAGAAGTATATGATAGCGACTGTTGTAGGTAGATAGATAGAAGTATATGATAGCGACTGTTGTAGGTAGATAGAAGTATATGGTAGCGACTGTTGTAGGTAGATAGAAGTATATGGTAGCGACTGTTGTAGGTAGATAGAAGTATATGGTAGCGACTGTTGTAGGTAGATAGAAGTATATGGTAGCGACTGTTGTAGGTAGATAGAAGTATATGGTAGCGACTGTTGTAGGTAGATAGAAGTATATGGTAGCGACTGTTGTAGGTAGATAGAAGTATATGATAGCGACTGTTGTAGGTAGATAGTAGATAGAAGTATATGATAGCGACTGTTGTAGGTAGATAGAAGTATATGATAGCGACTGTTGTAGGTAGATAGAAGTATATGGTAGCGACTGTTGTAGGTAGATAGTAGATAGAAGTATATGGTAGCGACTGTTGTAGGTAGATAGTAGATAGAAGTATATGATAGCGACTGTTGTAGGTAGATAGAAGTATATGGTAGCGACTGTTGTAGGTAGATAGAAGTATATGATAGCGACTGTTGTAGGTAGATAGTAGATAGAAGTATATGATAGCGACTGTTGTAGGTAGATAGTAGATAGAAGTATATGATAGCGACTGTTGTAGGTAGATAGTAGATAGAAGTATATGATAGCGACTGTTGTAGGTAGATAGTAGATAGAAGTATATGATAGCGACTGTTGTAGGTAGATAGTAGATAGAAGTATATGATAGCGACTGTTGTAGGTAGATAGAAGTATATGATAGCGACTGTTGTAGGTAGATAGAAGTATATGGTAGCGACTGTTGTAGGTAGATAGTAGATAGAAGTATATGGTAGCGACTGTTGTAGGTAGATAGTAGATAGAAGTATATGATAGCGACTGTTGTAGGTAGATAGAAGTATATGGTAGCGACTGTTGTAGGTAGATAGAAGTATATGATAGCGACTGTTGTAGGTAGATAGTAGATAGAAGTATATGATAGCGACTGTTGTAGGTAGATAGTAGATAGAAGTATATGATAGCGACTGTTGTAGGTAGATATAGATAGAAGTATATGATAGCGACTGTTGTAGGTAGATAGTAGATAGAAGTATATGATAGCGACTGTTGTAGGTAGATAGAAGTATATGATAGCGACTGTTGTAGGTAGATAGAAGTATATGGTAGCGACTGTTGTAGGTAGATAGTAGATAGAAGTATATGGTAGCGACTGTTGTAGGTAGATAGTAGATAGAAGTATATGATAGCGACTGTTGTAGGTAGATAGAAGTATATGGTAGCGACTGTTGTAGGTAGATAGAAGTATATGATAGCGACTGTTGTAGGTAGATAGTAGATAGAAGTATATGATAGCGACTGTTGTAGGTAGATAGTAGATAGAAGTATATGATAGCGACTGTTGTAGGTAGATAGTAGATAGAAGTATATGATAGCGACTGTTGTAGGTAGATAGTAGATAGAAGTATATGATAGCGACTGTTGTAGGTAGATAGTAGATAGAAGTATATGATAGCGACTGTTGTAGGTAGATAGAAGTATATGATAGCGACTGTTGTAGGTAGATAGAAGTATATGATAGCGACTGTTGTAGGTAGATAGTAGATAGAAGTATATGATAGCGACTGTTGTAGGTAGATAGAAGTATATGGTAGCGACTGTTGTAGGTAGATAGAAGTATATGGTAGCGACTGTTGTAGGTAGATAGAAGTATATGGTAGCGACTGTTGTAGGTAGATAGAAGTATATGGTAGCGACTGTTGTAGGTAGATAGAAGTATATGGTAGCGACTGTTGTAGGTAGATAGTAGATAGAAGTATATGGTAGCGACTGTTGTAGGTAGATAGTAGATAGAAGTATATGATAGCGACTGTTGTAGGTAGATAGTAGATAGAAGTATATGATAGCGACTGTTGTAGGTAGATAGTAGATAGAAGTATATGATAGCGACTGTTGTAGGTAGATAGTAGATAGAAGTATATGATAGCGACTGTTGTAGGTAGATAGTAGATAGAAGTATATGGTAGCGACTGTTGTAGGTAGATAGTAGATAGAAGTATATGGTAGCGACTGTTGTAGGTAGATAGTAGATAGAAGTATATGGTAGCGACTGTTGTAGGTAGATAGTAGATAGAAGTATATGATAGCGACTGTTGTAGGTAGATAGTAGATAGAAGTATATGATAGCGACTGTTGTAGGTAGATAGAAGTATATGATAGCGACTGTTGTAGGTAGATAGTAGATAGAAGTATATGATAGCGACTGTTGTAGGTAGATAGAAGTATATGATAGCGACTGTTGTAGGTAGATAGTAGATAGAAGTATATGATAGCGACTGTTGTAGGTAGATAGAAGTATATGGTAGCGACTGTTGTAGGTAGATAGAAGTATATGGTAGCGACTGTTGTAGGTAGATAGAAGTATATGGTAGCGACTGTTGTAGGTAGATAGAAGTATATGGTAGCGACTGTTGTAGGTAGATAGAAGTATATGATAGCGACTGTTGTAGGTAGATATAAGTATATGGTAGCGACTGTTGTAGGTAGATATAAGTATATGGTAGCGACTGTTGTAGGTAGATAGTAGATAGAAGTATATGGTAGCGACTGTTGTAGGTAGATAGAAGTATATGGTAGCGACTGTTGTAGGTAGATAGTAGATAGAAGTATATGGTAGCGACTGTTGTAGGTAGATAGAAGTATATGATAGCGACTGTTGTAGGTAGATAGTAGATAGAAGTATATGGTAGCGACTGTTGTAGGTAGATAGAAGTATATGGTAGCGACTGTTGTAGGTAGATAGTAGATAGAAGTATATGATAGCGACTGTTGTAGGTAGATAGAAGTATATGATAGCGACTGTTGTAGGTAGATAGTAGATAGAAGTATATGGTAGCGACTGTTGTAGGTAGATAGTAGATAGAAGTATATGATAGCGACTGTTGTAGGTAGATAGAAGTATATGGTAGCGACTGTTGTAGGTAGATAGAAGTATATGATAGCGACTGTTGTAGGTAGATAGTAGATAGAAGTATATGATAGCGACTGTTGTAGGTAGATAGTAGATAGAAGTATATGATAGCGACTGTTGTAGGTAGATAGTAGATAGAAGTATATGATAGCGACTGTTGTAGGTAGATAGTAGATAGAAGTATATGATAGCGACTGTTGTAGGTAGATAGTAGATAGAAGTATATGATAGCGACTGTTGTAGGTAGATAGAAGTATATGATAGCGACTGTTGTAGGTAGATAGAAGTATATGATAGCGACTGTTGTAGGTAGATAGTAGATAGAAGTATATGATAGCGACTGTTGTAGGTAGATAGAAGTATATGGTAGCGACTGTTGTAGGTAGATAGAAGTATATGGTAGCGACTGTTGTAGGTAGATAGAAGTATATGGTAGCGACTGTTGTAGGTAGATAGAAGTATATGATAGCGACTGTTGTAGGTAGATAGTAGATAGAAGTATATGATAGCGACTGTTGTAGGTAGATAGTAGATAGAAGTATATGATAGCGACTGTTGTAGGTAGATAGTAGATAGAAGTATATGATAGCGACTGTTGTAGGTAGATAGTAGATAGAAGTATATGATAGCGACTGTTGTAGGTAGATAGTAGATAGAAGTATATGGTAGCGACTGTTGTAGGTAGATAGAAGTATATGATAGCGACTGTTGTAGGTAGATAGAAGTATATGGTAGCGACTGTTGTAGGTAGATAGTAGCGACGTTGTAGGTAGATAGAAGTATATGATAGCGACTGTTGTAGGTAGATAGAAGTATATGAGTAGATAGAAGTATATGGTAGCGACTGTTGTAGGTAGATAGAAGTATATGGTAGCGACTGTTGTAGGTAGATAGAAGTATATGGTAGCGACTGTTGTAGGTAGATAGAAGTATATGGTAGCGACTGTTGTAGGTAGATAGAAGTATATGATAGCGACTGTTGTAGGTAGATAGTAGATAGAAGTATATGATAGCGACTGTTGTAGGTAGATAGAAGTATATGATAGCGACTGTTGTAGGTAGATAGAAGTATATGGTAGCGACTGTTGTAGGTAGATAGTAGATAGAAGTATATGGTAGCGACTGTTGTAGGTAGATAGTAGATAGAAGTATATGATAGCGACTGTTGTAGGTAGATAGAAGTATATGATAGCGACTGTTGTAGGTAGATAGTAGATAGAAGTATATGGTAGCGACTGTTGTAGGTAGATAGAAGTATATGATAGCGACTGTTGTAGGTAGATAGTAGATAGAAGTATATGATAGCGACTGTTGTAGGTAGATAGTAGATAGAAGTATGGTAGCGACTGTTGTAGGTAGATAGTAGATAGAAGTATATGATAGCGACTGTTGTAGGTAGATAGTAGATAGAAGTATATGATAGCGACTGTTGTAGGTAGATAGAAGTATATGATAGCGACTGTTGTAGGTAGATAGAAGTATATGGTAGCGACTGTTGTAGGTAGATAGTAGATAGAAGTATATGGTAGCGACTGTTGTAGGTAGATAGTAGATAGAAGTATATGATAGCGACTGTTGTAGGTAGATAGAAGTATATGGTAGCGACTGTTGTAGGTAGATAGAAGTATATGATAGCGACTGTTGTAGGTAGATAGTAGATAGAAGTATATGATAGCGACTGTTGTAGGTAGATAGTAGATAGAAGTATATGGTAGCGACTGTTGTAGTAGTAGATAGAAGTATATGATAGCGACTGTTGTAGGTAGATAGTAGATAGAAGTATATGGTAGCGACTGTTGTAGGTAGATAGAAGTATATGATAGCGACTGTTGTAGGTAGATAGAAGTATATGGTAGCGACTGTTGTAGGTAGATAGTAGATAGAAGTATATGGTAGCGACTGTTGTAGGTAGATAGTAGATAGAAGTATATGATAGCGACTGTTGTAGGTAGATAGAAGTATATGGTAGCGACTGTTGTAGGTAGATAGAAGTATATGATAGCGACTGTTGTAGGTAGATAGTAGATAGAAGTATATGATAGCGACTGTTGTAGGTAGATAGAAGTATATGATAGCGACTGTTGTAGGTAGATAGAAGTATATGATAGCGACTGTTGTAGGTAGATAGTAGATAGAAGTATATGGTAGCGACTGTTGTAGGTAGATAGTAGATAGAAGTATATGGTAGCGACTGTTGTAGGTAGATAGAAGTATATGGTAGCGACTGTTGTAGGTAGATAGAAGTATATGGTAGCGACTGTTGTAGGTAGATAGAAGTATATGGTAGCGACTGTTGTAGGTAGATAGTAGATAGAAGTATATGGTAGCGACTGTTGTAGGTAGATAGTAGATAGAAGTATATGGTAGCGACTGTTGTAGGTAGATAGTAGATAGAAGTATATGGTAGCGACTGTTGTAGGTAGATAGTAGATAGAAGTATATGGTAGCGACTGTTGTAGGTAGATAGTAGATAGAAGTATATGGTAGCGACTGTTGTAGGTAGATAGTAGATAGAAGTATATGATAGCGACTGTTGTAGGTAGATAGTAGATAGAAGTATATGATAGCGACTGTTGTAGGTAGATAGTAGATAGAAGTATATGATAGCGACTGTTGTAGGTAGATAGTAGATAGAAGTATATGGTAGCGACTGTTGTAGGTAGATAGTAGATAGAAGTATATGGTAGCGACTGTTGTAGGTAGATAGTAGATAGAAGTATATGGTAGCGACTGTTGTAGGTAGATAGAAGTATATGGTAGCGACTGTTGTAGGTAGATAGTAGATAGAAGTATATGATAGCGACTGTTGTAGGTAGATAGTAGATAGAAGTATATGATAGCGACTGTTGTAGGTAGATAGAAGTATATGATAGCGACTGTTGTAGGTAGATAGTAGATAGAAGTATATGATAGCGACTGTTGTAGGTAGATAGAAGTATATGATAGCGACTGTTGTAGGTAGATAGTAGATAGAAGTATATGATAGCGACTGTTGTAGGTAGATAGAAGTATATGGTAGCGACTGTTGTAGGTAGATAGAAGTATATGGTAGCGACTGTTGTAGGTAGATAGAAGTATATGGTAGCGACTGTTGTAGGTAGATAGAAGTATATGGTAGCGACTGTTGTAGGTAGATAGAAGTATATGATAGCGACTGTTGTAGGTAGATATAAGTATATGGTAGCGACTGTTGTAGGTAGATAGTAGATAGAAGTATATGGTAGCGACTGTTGTAGGTAGATAGAAGTATATGGTAGCGACTGTTGTAGGTAGATAGAAGTATATGGTAGCGACTGTTGTAGGTAGATAGTAGATAGAAGTATATGGTAGCGACTGTTGTAGGTAGATAGAAGTATATGGTAGCGACTGTTGTAGGTAGATAGTAGATAGA
>JABXNX010001264.1:0-13207 GCA_014843695.1 Archivesica marissinica | reverse complement strand
GATGGTTGTAGGGAGTTGGCTGGTTGTTGTAGGGAGTTGGCTGGTTGTTGTAGGGAGTTGGCTGGTTGGATTTGGTTGTAGGGAGTTGGCTGGTTGTTGTAGGGAGTTGGCTGGTTGTTGTAGGGAGTTGGGTGGTTTGGATGGATGGTTGTTGTAGGGAGTTGGCTGGTTGGTAGATGGTGTTGTATGGAGTTGGTGGTTGGATAGAGGTTGTTGTAGGGAGTTGGCTGGTCTGGATAGATGGTTGTAGGGAGTGGTCTGGTTGTTGTAGGGAGTTGGCTGGTTGTTACAGGGAGTTGGCTGGTTGTTGTATGGAGTTGGCTGGTCTGGATATATGGTTGTAGGGAGTTGGCTGGTTGTTACAGGGAGTTGGCTGGTTGTTGTATGGAGTTGGTGGTTTGGTAGTGGTTGTTGTATGGAGTTGGCTGGTCTGGATAGATGGTTGTTGTATGGAGTTGGCTGGTCTGGATATATGGTTGTTGTAGGGAGTTGGCTGGTCTGGATAGATGGTTGTAGGGAGTTGGCTGGTTGTTACGTTGAGGGAGTTGGCTGGTTGTTGTATGGAGTTGGCTGGTCTGGATAGATGGTTGTAGGGAGTTGTCTGGTTGTTACAGGGAGTTGGCTGGTTGTTGTATGGAGTTGGCTGGTCTGGATAGATGGTTGTAGGGAGTTGGCTGGTTGTTACAGGGAGTTGGCTGGTTGTTGTATGGAGTTGGCTGGTTTGGATAGATGGTTGTTGTAGGGAGTTGGCTGGTCTGGATAGATGGTTGTTGTATGGAGTTGGCTGGTCTGGATAGATGGTTGTTGTAGGGAGTTGGCTGGTCTGGATAGATGGTTGTAGGGAGTGGTCTGGTTGTTGTAGGGAGTTGGCTGGTTGTTGTAGGGAGTTGGCTGGTTGTTGTAGGGAGTTGTCTGGTTGTTGTAAGGAGGTGTCTGGTTGTTGTAGGGAGTTGGCTGGTTGTTGTAGGGAGTTGGCTGGTTGTTGTAGGGAGTTGGCTGGTTGTTGTAGGGAGTTGTCTGGTTGTTGTAGGGAGTTGGCTGGTTGTTGTAGGGAGTTGGCTGGTTGTTGTAGGGAGTTGTCTGGTTGTTGTAGGGAGTTGTCTGGTTGTTGTAGGGAGTGGCTGGTTGTTGTAGGGAGTTGTGGTTGTTGTAGGGAGTGTCGGTTGTTGTGGGAGTTGCTGGTTGTGTAGGAGTGGGGTTGTTGTAGGAGTTGGCTGGTTGTTGTAGGGAGTTGGCTGGTTGTTGTAGGGAGTTGTCTGGTTGTTGTAGGGAGTTGCTGGTTGTTGTAGGGAGTTGGCTGGTTGTTGTAGGGAGTTGGCTGGTTGTTGTAGGGAGTTGGCTGGTTGTTGTAGGGAGTTGGCTGGTTGTTGTAGGGAGTTGGTGGTTGGTTGTTGTAGGGAGTTGTCTGGTTGTTGTAGGGAGTTGGCTGGTTGTTGTAGGGAGTTGGCTGGTTGTTGTAGGGAGTTGGCTGGTTGTTGTAGGGAGTTGGCTGGTTGTTGTAGGGAGTTGTCTGGTTGTTGTAGGGAGTTGGCTGGTTGTTGTAGGGAGTTGTCTGGTTGTTGTAGGGAGTTGGCTGGTTGTTGTAGGGAGTTGTCTGGTTGTTGTAGGGAGTTGGCTGGTTGTTGTAGGGAGTGTGTTGTTGTAGGGGTTGGCTGGTTGTTGTAGGGAGTTGTCTGGTTGTTGTAGGGAGTTGTCTGGTTGTTGTAGGGAGTTGGCTGGTTGTTGTAGGGAGTTGGCTGGTTGTTGTAGTGAGTTGGCTGGTTGTTGTAGGGAGTTGTCTGGTTGTTGTAAGGAGGTGTCTGGTTGTTGTAGGGAGTTGGCTGGTTGTTGTAGGGAGGTGTCTGGTTGTTGTAGGGAGTTGTCTGGTTGTTGTAGTGAGTTGGCTGGATGTTGTAGGGAGTTGTCTGGTTGTTATAGGGAGTCGGCTGGTTGTTACAGGGAGTTGTCTGGTTGTTGTAGGGAGTTGGCTGGTTGTTGTAGGGAGTTGGCTGGTTGTTGTAGTGAGTTGTCTGGTTGTTATAGGGAGTTGGCTGGTTGTTACAGGGAGTTGGCTGGTTGTTGTATGGAGTTGGCTGGTTTGGATAGATGGTTGTTGTAGGGAGTTGGCTGGTCTGGATAGATGGTTGTTGTATGGAGTTGGCTGGTCTGGATAGATGGTTGTTGTAGGGAGTTGGCTGGTCTGGATAGATGGTTGTAGGGAGTGGTCTGGTTGTTGTAGGGAGTTGGCTGGTTGTTGTAGGGAGTTGGCTGGTTGTTGTAGGGAGTTGTCTGGTTGTTGTAAGGAGGTGTCTGGTTGTTGTAGGGAGTTGGCTGGTATGGATAGATGGTTGTTGTAGGGAGTTGGCTGGTCTGGATAGATGGTTGTTGTAGGGAGTTGGCTGGTCTGGATAGATGGTTGTTGTAGGGAGTTGGCTGGTCTGGATAGATGGTTGTTGTAGGGAGTTGGCTGGTTGTTGTCTGGTTGTTATAGGGAGTTGGCTGGTTGTTGTAGTGAGTTGACTGGTTGTTGTAGGGAGTTGTCTGGTTGTTGTAGGGAGTTGTCTGGTTGTTGTAGGGAGTTGTCTGGTTGTTGTAAGGAGGTGTCTGGTTGTTGTAGGGAGTTGGCTGGTTGTTGTAGGGAGTTGTGTGGTTGTTGTAAGGAGGTGTCTGGTTGGTGTAGGGAGTTGGCTGGTTGTTGTAGAGAGTTGGCTGGTCTGGATATATGGTTGTTGTAGGGAGTTGTCTGGTTATTGTAGGGAGTTGGCTGGTTGTTGTAGGGAGTTGTATGGTTGTTGTAGGGAGTTGTCTGGTTGTTGTAGGGAGTTGGCTGGTTGTTGTAGGGAGTTGGCTGGTTGTTGTAGGGAGTTGTCTGGTTGTTGTAGGGAGTTGGCTGGTTGTTGTAGGGAGTTGGCTGGTTGTTGTAGGGAGTTGGCTGGTTGTTGTAGGGAGTTGTCTGGTTGTTGTAGGGAGTTGGCTGGTGTTGTAGGGAGTTGGCTGGTTGTTGTAGTGAGTTGGCTGGTTGTTGTAGGGAGTTGTCTGGTTGTTGTAGGGAGTTGTCTGGTTGTTGTAGGGAGTTGGCTGGTTGTTGTAAGGAGGTGTCTGGTTGTTGTAGGGAGTTGGCTGGTTGTTGTAGGGAGGTGTCTGGTTGTTGTAGGGAGTTGTCTGGTTGTTGTAGTGGGTTGGCTGGATGTTGTAGGGAGTTGTCTGGTTGTTATAGGGAGTCGGCTGGTTGTTACAGGGAGTTGTCTGGTTGTTGTAGGGAGTTGGCTGGTTGTTGTAGGGAGTCGTCTGGTTGTTGTAGGGAGTTGGCTGGTTGTTGTAGGGAGTTGTCTGGTTGTTGTAGGGAGTTGGCTGGTTGTTGTAGGGAGTTGGCTGGTCTGGATATATGGTTGTTGTAGGGAGTTGTCTGGTTGTTGTAGGGAGTTGGCTGGTTGTTGTAGGGAGTTGGCTGGTTGTTGTAGGGAGTTGTCTGGTTGTTGTAGGGAGTTGTCTGGTTGTTGTAGGGAGTTGGCTGGTTGTTGTAGGGAGTTGGCTGGTTGTTGTAGGGAGTTGGCTGGTTGTTATAGGGAGTTGGCTGTTGTTGTAGGGAGTTGTCTGGTTGTTGTAGGGAGTTGGCTGGTTGTTGTAGGGAGTTGGCTGGTTGTTGTAGGGAGTTGGCTGGTTGTTGTAGGGAGTTGGCTGGTTGTTGTAGTGAGTTGTCTTGTTGTTGTAGGGAGTTGTCTGGTTGTTGTAGGGAGTTGGCTGGTCTGGATAGATGGTTGTAGGGAGTTGGCTGGTTGTTACAGGGAGTTGGCTGGTTGTTGTATGGAGTTGGCTGGTCTGGATATATGGTTGTAGGGAGTTGGCTGGTTGTTACAGGGAGTTGGCTGGTTGTTGTATGGAGTTGGCTGGTTTGGATAGATGGTTGTTGTAGGGAGTTGGCTGGTCTGGATAGATGGTTGTTGTATGGAGTTGGCTGGTCTGGATAGATGGTTGTTGTAGGGAGTTGGCTGGTCTGGATAGATGGTTGTAGGGAGTGGTCTGGTTGTTGTAGGGAGTTGGCTGGTTGTTGTATGGAGTTGGCTGGTCTGGATAGATGGTTGTAGGGAGTTGGCTGGTTGTTACTGGGAGTTGGCTGGTTGTTGTAGGGAGTTGTCTGGTTGTTGTATGGAGTTGGCTGGTCTGGATAGATGGTTGTTGTAGGGAGTTGGCTGGTCTGGATATATGGTTGTTGTAGGGAGTTGGCTGGTCTGGATAGATGGTTGTAGGGAGTTGGCTGGTTGTTACAGGGAGTTGGCTGGTTGTTGTATGGAGTTGGCTGGTCTGGATAGATGGTTGTAAGGAGGTGTCTGGTTGTTACAGGGAGTTGGCTGGTTGTTGTATGGAGTTGGCTGGTCTGGATAGATGGTTGTAGGGAGTTGGCTGGTTGTTACAGGGAGTTGGCTGGTTGTTGTATGGAGTTGGCTGGTTTGGATAGATGGTTGTTGTAGGGAGTTGGCTGGTCTGGATAGATGGTTGTTGTATGGAGTTGGCTGGTCTGGATAGATGGTTGTTGTAGGGAGTTGGCTGGTCTGGATAGATGGTTGTAGGGAGTGGTCTGGTTGTTGTAGGGAGTTGGCTGGTTGTTGTAGGGAGTTGGCTGGTTGTTGTAGGGAGTTGTCTGGTTGTTGTAAGGAGGTGTCTGGTTGTTGTAGGGAGTTGGCTGGTTGTTGTAGGGAGTTGGCTGGTTGTTGTAGGGAGTTGGCTGGTTGTTGTAGGGAGTTGTCTGGTTGTTGTAGGGAGTTGTCTGGTTGTTGTAGGGAGTTGGCTGGTTGTTGTAGGGAGTCGTCTGGTTGTTGTAGGGAGTTGCTGGTTGTTGTGGAGTTGGCTGGTTGTTGTAGGGAGTTGGCTGGTTGTTGTAGGGAGTTGTCTGGTTGTTGTAGGGAGTTGTCTGGTTGTTGTAGGGAGTTGGCTGGTGTTGTAGGGAGTTGGCTGGTTGTTGTAGGGAGTTGGCTGGTTGTTGTAGGGAGTTGGCTGGTTGTTGTAGGGAGTTGGCTGGTTGTTGTAGGGAGTTGGCTGGTTGTTGTAGGGAGTTGGCTGGTTGTTGTAGGGAGTTGTCTGGTTGTTGTAGGGAGTTGTCTGGTTGTTGTAGGGAGTTGGCTGGTTGTTGTAGGGAGTTGTCTGGTTGTTGTAGGGAGTTGGCTGGTTGTTGTAGGGAGTTGTCTGGTTGTTGTAGGGAGTTGTCTGGTTGTTGTAGGGAGTTGTCTGGTTGTTGTAGGGAGTTGGCTGGTTGTTGTAGGGAGTTGGCTGGTTGTTGTAGGGAGTTGTCTGGTTGTTGTAGGGAGTTGGCTGGTTGTTGTAGGGAGTTGTCTGGTTGTTGTAGGGAGTTGGCTGGTTGTTGTAGGGAGTTGGCTGGTTGTTGTAGGGAGTTGTCTGGTTGTTGTAGGAGTTGTCTGGTTGTTGTAGGGAGTTGGCTGGTTGTTGTAGGGAGTTGTCTGGTTGTTGTAGGGAGTTGGCTGGTTGTTGTAGGAGTGGTGTTGTAGGAGTTGTCTGGTTGTTTAGGGAGTTGGCTGGTTGTTAGGAGTTGTCTGGTTGTTGTAGGAGTGGTGTTTGTAGGGAGTGTCTGGTTGTTGTAGGGAGGTTGGTTGTTGTAGGGAGTTGGCTGGTTGTTGTAGGGAGTTGGCTGGTTGTTGTAGGGAGTTGTCTGGTTGTTGTAGGGAGTGGCTGGTTGAGAGTGGTGGAGTGGCTGGTTTGTAGGGACTGGTTGTTGTAGGGAGTTGGCTGGTTGTTGTAGGGAGTTGGCTGGTTGTTGTAGGGAGTTGTCTGGTTGTTGTAGGGAGTTGGCTGGTTGTTGTAGGGAGTTGTCTGGTTGTTGTAGGGAGTTGTCTGGTTGTTGTAGGGAGTTGTCTGGTTGTTGTAGGGAGTTGGCTGGTTGTTGTAGGGAGTTGTCTGGTTGTTGTAGGGAGTTGGCTGGTTGTTGTAGGGAGTTGTCTGGTTGTTGTAGGAGTGGTGTTGTTGTAGGGAGTTGGCTGGTTGTTGTAGGGAGTTGTGGTTGTTGTAGGGAGTTGCTGGTTGTTGTAGGGAGTTGGCTGGTTGTTGTAGGGAGTTGTCTGGTTGTTGTAGGGAGTTGTCTGGTTGTTGTAGGGAGTTGGGTGGTTGTAGGGTTCTGGTTGTTGTAGGGAGTTGGCTGGTTGTTGTAGGGAGTTGGCTGGTTGTTGTAGGGAGTTGGCTGGTTGTTGTAGGGAGTTGTCTGGTTGTTGTAGGGAGTTGGCTGGTTGTTGTAGGGAGTTGGCTGGTTGTTGTAGGGAGTTGGCTGGTTGTTGTAGGGAGTTGTCTGGTTGTTGTAGGGAGTTGTCTGGTTGTTGTAGGGAGTTGGCTGGTTGTTGTAAGGAGGTGTCTGGTTGTTGTAGGGAGTTGGCTGGTTGTTGTAGGGAGGTGTCTGGTTGTTGTAGGGAGTTGTCTGGTTGTTGTAGTGAGTTGGCTGGTTGTTGTAGGGAGTTGTCTGGTTGTTATAGGGAGTCGGCTGGTTGTTACAGGGAGTTGTCTGGTTGTTGTAGGGAGTTGGCTGGTTGTTGTAGGGAGTCGTCTGGTTGTTGTAGGGAGTTGGCTGGTTGTTGTAGGGAGTTGTCTGGTTGTTGTAGGGAGTTGGCTGGTTGTTGTAGGGAGTTGGCTGGTCTGGATATATGGTTGTTGTAGGGAGTTGTCTGGTTGTTGTAGGGAGTTGGCTGGTTGTTGTAGGGAGTTGGCTGGTTGTTGTAGGGAGTTGTCTGGTTGTTGTAGGGAGTTGTCTGGTTGTTGTAGGGAGTTGGCTGGTTGTTGTAGGGAGTTGGCTGGTTGTTGTAGGGAGTTGGCTGGTTGTTGTAGGGAGTTGGCTGTTGTTGTAGGGAGTTGTCTGGTTGTTGTAGGGAGTTGGCTGGTTGTTGTAGGGAGTTGGCTGGTTGTTGTAGGGAGTTGGCTGGTTGTTGTAGGGAGTTGGCTGGTTGTTGTAGTGAGTTGTCTGGTTGTTGTAGGGAGTTGTCTGGTTGTTGTAGGGAGTTGGCTGGTCTGGATAGATGGTTGTAGGGAGTTGGCTGGTTGTTACAGGGAGTTGGCTGGTTGTTGTATGGAGTTGGCTGGTCTGGATATATGGTTGTAGGGAGTTGGCTGGTTGTTACAGGGAGTTGGCTGGTTGTTGTATGGAGTTGGCTGGTTTGGATAGATGGTTGTTGTAGGGAGTTGGCTGGTCTGGATAGATGGTTGTTGTATGGAGTTGGCTGGTCTGGATAGATGGTTGTTGTAGGGAGTTGGCTGGTCTGGATAGATGGTTGTAGGGAGTGGTCTGGTTGTTGTAGGGAGTTGGCTGGTTGTTGTATGGAGTTGGCTGGTCTGGATAGATGGTTGTAGGGAGTTGGCTGGTTGTTACTGGGAGTTGGCTGGTTGTTGTAGGGAGTTGTCTGGTTGTTGTATGGAGTTGGCTGGTCTGGATAGATGGTTGTTGTAGGGAGTTGGCTGGTCTGGATATATGGTTGTTGTAGGGAGTTGGCTGGTCTGGATAGATGGTTGTAGGGAGTTGGCTGGTTGTTACAGGGAGTTGGCTGGTTGTTGTATGGAGTTGGCTGGTCTGGATAGATGGTTGTAAGGAGGTGTCTGGTTGTTACAGGGAGTTGGCTGGTTGTTGTATGGAGTTGGCTGGTCTGGATAGATGGTTGTAGGGAGTTGGCTGGTTGTTACAGGGAGTTGGCTGGTTGTTGTAGGAGTTGGCTGGTTTGTAGATGTTGTTGTAGGGAGTTGGCTGGTTGTTGTAGGGAGTTGTCTGTTGTTGTGGAGTTGGCTGGTTGTTGTAGGGAGTTGGCTGGTGTTGTAGGGAGTTGGCTGGTTGTTGTAGGGAGTTGGCTGGTTGTTGTAGGGAGTTGGCTGGTTGTTGTAGGGAGTTGGCTGGTTGTTGTAGGGAGTTGGCTGGTTGTTGTAGGGAGTTGTCTGGTTGTTGTAGGGAGTTGGCTGGTTGTTGTAGGGAGTTGGCTGGTTGTTGTAGGGAGTTGTCTGGTTGTTGTAGGGAGTTGTCTGGTTGTTGTAGGGAGTTGGCTGGTTGTTGTAGGGAGTTGGCTGGTTGTTGTAGGGAGTTGTCTGGTTGTTGTAGGGAGTTGGCTGGTTGTTGTAGGGAGTTGGCTGGTTTGGATAGATGGTTGTTGTAGGGAGTTGGCTGGTCTGGATAGATGGTTGTTGTAGGGAGTTGGCTGGTCTGGATAGATGGTTGTTGTAGGGAGTTGGCTGGTCTGGATAGATGGTTGTAGGGAGTTGTCTGGTTGTTGTAGGGAGTTGTCTGGTTGTTGTAGGGAGTTGTCTGGTTGTTGTAGGGAGTTGGCTGGTTGTTGTAGGGAGTTGTCTGGTTGTTGTAGGGAGTTGTCTGGTTGTTGTAGGGAGTTGGCTGGTTGGTTGTTGTAGGGAGTTGGCTGGTCTGGTTGTTGTAGGGAGTTGGCTGGTTGGTTGGTTGTTGTAGGGAGTTGGCTGGTTGTGGTAGGGTTGTCTGGTTGTTGTAGGGAGTTGGCTGGTTGTTGTAGGGAGTTGGCTGGTTGTTGTAGGAGTTGTCTGGTTGTTGTAGGGAGTTGGCTGGTTGTTGTAGGGAGTTGTCTGGTTGTTGTAGGGAGTTGGCTGGTTGTTGTAGGGAGTTGGCTGGTTGTTGTAGGGAGTTGTCTGGTTGTTGTAGGGAGTTGGCTGGTTGTTGTAGGGAGTTGGCTGGTTGTTGTAGGGTCGTCTGGTTGTTGTAGGGAGTTGTTGTAGGGAGTTGGCTGGTTGTTGTAGGGAGTTGGCTGGTTGTTGTAGTGAGTTGGCTGGTTGTTGTAGGGAGTTGTCTGGTTGTTGTAGGGAGTTGTCTGGTTGTTGTAGGGAGTTGGCTGGTTGTTGTAGGGAGTTGGCTGGTTGTTGTAGGGAGTTGTCTGGTTGTTGTAGGGAGTTGGCTGGTTGTTGTAGGGAGTTGTCTGGTTGTTGTAGGGAGTTGTCTGGTTGTTGTAGGGAGTTGGCTGGTTGTTGTAGGGAGTTGGCTGGTTGTTGTAGGGAGTTGGCTGGTTGTTGTAGGGAGTTGTCTGGTTGTTGTAGGGAGTTGTCTGGTTGTTGTAGGGAGTTGGCTGGTTGTTGTAGGGAGTTGGCTGGTTGTTGTAGGGAGTTGTCTGGTTGTTGTAGGGAGTTGGCTGGTTGTTGTAGGGAGTTGTCTGGTTGTTGTAGGGAGTTGTCTGGTTGTTGTAGGGAGTTGGCTGGTTGTTGTAGGGAGTTGGCTGGTCTGGTTGTTGTAGGGAGTTGTCTGGTTGTTGTAGGGAGTTGGCTGGTTGTTATAGGGAGTTGTCTGGTTGTTGTAGGGAGTTGGCTGGTTGTTGTAGGGAGTTGTCTGGTTGTTGTAGGGAGTTGGCTGGTTGTTGTAGGGAGTTGTCTGGTTGTTGTAGGGAGTTGGCTGGTTGTTGTAGGGAGTTGGCTGGTCTGGATATATGGTTGTTGTAGGGAGTTGTCTGGTTGTTGTAGGGAGTTGGCTGGTTGTTGTAGGGAGTTGGCTGGTTGTTGTAGGGAGTTGTCTGGTTGTTGTAGGGAGTTGTCTGGTTGTTGTAGGGAGTTGGCTGGTTGTTGTAGGGAGTTGGCTGGTTGTTGTAGGGAGTTGGCTGGTTGTTGTAGGGAGTTGGCTGTTGTTGTAGGGAGTTGTCTGGTTGTTGTAGGGAGTTGGCTGGTTGTTGTAGGGAGTTGGCTGGTTGTTGTAGGGAGTTGGCTGGTTGTTGTAGGGAGTTGGCTGGTTGTTGTAGTGAGTTGTCTTGTTGTTGTAGGGAGTTGTCTGGTTGTTGTAGGGAGTTGGCTGGTCTGGATAGATGGTTGTAGGGAGTTGGCTGGTTGTTACAGGGAGTTGGCTGGTTGTTGTATGGAGTTGGCTGGTCTGGATATATGGTTGTAGGGAGTTGGCTGGTTGTTACAGGGAGTTGGCTGGTTGTTGTATGGAGTTGGCTGGTTTGGATAGATGGTTGTTGTAGGGAGTTGGCTGGTCTGGATAGATGGTTGTTGTATGGAGTTGGCTGGTCTGGATAGATGGTTGTTGTAGGGAGTTGGCTGGTCTGGATAGATGGTTGTAGGGAGTGGTCTGGTTGTTGTAGGGAGTTGTCTGGTTGTTGTAGGGAGTTGGCTGGTTGTTGTATGGAGTTGGCTGGTCTGGATAGATGGTTGTAGGGAGTTGGCTGGTTGTTACTGGGAGTTGGCTGGTTGTTGTAGGGAGTTGTCTGGTTGTTGTATGGAGTTGGCTGGTCTGGATAGATGGTTGTTGTAGGGAGTTGGCTGGTCTGGATATATGGTTGTTGTAGGGAGTTGGCTGGTCTGGATAGATGGTTGTAGGGAGTTGGCTGGTTGTTACAGGGAGTTGGCTGGTTGTTGTATGGAGTTGGCTGGTCTGGATAGATGGTTGTAAGGAGGTGTCTGGTTGTTACAGGGAGTTGGCTGGTTGTTGTATGGAGTTGGCTGGTCTGGATAGATGGTTGTAGGGAGTTGGCTGGTTGTTACAGGGAGTTGGCTGGTTGTTGTATGGAGTTGGCTGGTTTGGATAGATGGTTGTTGTAGGGAGTTGGCTGGTCTGGATAGATGGTTGTTGTATGGAGTTGGCTGGTCTGGATAGATGGTTGTTGTAGGGAGTTGGCTGGTCTGGATAGATGGTTGTAGGGAGTGGTCTGGTTGTTGTAGGGAGTTGGCTGGTTGTTGTAGGGAGTTGGCTGGTTGTTGTAGGGAGTTGTCTGGTTGTTGTAAGGAGGTGTCTGGTTGTTGTAGGGAGTTGGCTGGTTGTTGTAGGGAGTTGGCTGGTTGTTGTAGGGAGTTGGCTGGTTGTTGTAGGGAGTTGTCTGGTTGTTGTAGGGAGTTGGCTGGTTGTTGTAGGGAGTTGGCTGGTTGTTGTAGGGAGTCGTCTGGTTGTTGTAGGGAGTTGTCTGGTTGTTGTAGGGAGTTGGCTGGTTGTTGTAGGGAGTTGTCTGGTTGTTGTAGGGAGTTGTCTGGTTGTTGTAGGGAGTTGTCTGGTTGTTGTAGGGAGTTGTCTGGTTGTTGTAGGGAGTTGGCTGGTTGTTGTAGGGAGTTGGCTGGTTGTTGTAGGGAGTTGGCTGGTTGTTGTAGGGAGTTGGCTGGTTGTTGTAGGGAGTTGGCTGGTTGTTGTAGGGAGTTGGCTGGTTGTTGTAGGGAGTTGTCTGGTTGTTGTAGGGAGTTGTCTGGTTGTTGTAGGGAGTTGGCTGGTTGTTGTAGGGAGTTGTCTGGTTGTTGTAGGGAGTTGGCTGGTTGTTGTAGGGAGTTGTCTGGTTGTTGTAGGGAGTTGTCTGGTTGTTGTAGGGAGTTGGCTGGTTGTTGTAGGGAGTTGGCTGGTTGTTGTAGGGAGTTGGCTGGTTGTTGTAGGGAGTTGTCTGGTTGTTGTAGGGAGTTGGCTGGTTGTTGTAGGGAGTTGTCTGGTTGTTGTAGGGAGTTGGCTGGTTGTTGTAGGGAGTTGGCTGGTTGTTGTAGGGAGTTGTCTGGTTGTTGTAGGGAGTTGTCTGGTTGTTGTAGGGAGTTGGCTGGTTGTTGTAGGGAGTTGTCTGGTTGTTGTAGGGAGTTGGCTGGTTGTTGTAGTGAGGGTGGTTGTTGTAGGAGTTGTCTGGTTGTTTAGGGAGTTGGCTGGTTGTTAGGAGTTGTCTGGTTGTTGTAGGTGGTGGTTTGTAGGGAGTGTCTGGTTTGAGGGAGTTGTTGTAGGGAGTTGGCTGGTTGTTGTAGGGAGTTGGCTGGTTGTTGTAGTGAGTTGTCTGGTTGTTTAGGGAGTTGTTGGTTGTTGTAGGGAGTTGGCTGGTTGTTGTAGGGAGTGTCTGGTTGTTGTAGGGAGTTGGCTGGTTGTTGTAGGGAGTTGGCTGGTCGATTTGGTTGTTGTAGGGAGTTGTCTGGTTGTTGTAGGGAGTTGGCTGGTTGTTGTAGGGAGTTGGCTGGTTGTTGTAGGGAGTTGGCTGGTTGTTGTAGGGAGTTGTCTGGTTGTTGTAGGGAGTTGGCTGGTTGTTGTAGGGAGTTGTCTGGTTGTTGTAGGGAGTTGGCTGGTTGTTGTAGGGAGTTGTCTGGTTGTTGGTGGTGGGGTTGGTGGTTGTTGGGGGTGTTGTGGGAGTTGCTGGTTGTTGTAGGGAGTTGGCTGGTTGTTGTAGGGAGTTGTCTGGTTGTTGTAGGGAGTTGGCTGGTTGTTGTAGGGAGTTGGTGGTGGTGTTGTGGTTCTGGTTGTTGTAGGGAGTTGTCTGGTTGTTGTAGGGAGTTGGCTGGTTGTTGTAGGGAGTTGGCTGGTTGTTGTAGGGAGTGGCTGGTTGTTGTAGGGGTGTGTTGTTGTGGGTGGCTGGTTGTTGTAGGGAGTTGTGGTTGTTGTAGGGAGTTGTCTGGTTGTTGTAGGGAGTTGGCTGGTTGTTGTAGGGAGTGGTTGTTGTAGGGAGTTGTCTGGTTGTTGTAGGGAGTTGGCTGGTTGTTGTAGGGAGTTGTCTGGTTGTTGTAGGGAGTTGTCTGGTTGTTGTAGGGAGTTGGCTGGTTGTTGTAGGGAGTTGGCTGGTTGTTGTAGGGAGTTGGCTGGTTGTTGTAGGGAGTTGGCTGGTTGTTGTAGGGAGTTGGCTGGTTGTTGTAGGGAGTTGGCTGGTTGTTGTAGGGAGTTGGCTGGTTGTTGTAGGGAGTTGTCTGGTTGTTGTAGGGAGTTGGCTGGTTGTTGTAGGGAGTTGTCTGGTTGTTGTAGGGAGTTGTCTGGTTGTTGTAGGGAGTTGGCTGGTTGTTGTAGGGAGTTGGCTGGTTGTTGTAGTGAGTTGGCTGGTTGTTGTAGGGAGTTGTCTGGTTGTTGTAAGGAGGTGTCTGGTTGTTGTAGGGAGTTGGCTGGTTGTTGTAGGGAGGTGTCTGGTTGTTGTAGGGAGTTGTCTGGTTGTTGTAGTGAGTTGGCTGGATGTTGTAGGGAGTTGTCTGGTTGTTATAGGGAGTCGGCTGGTTGTTACAGGGAGTTGTCTGGTTGTTGTAGGGAGTTGGCTGGTTGTTGTAGGGAGTCGTCTGGTTGTTGTAGGGAGTTGTCTGGTTGTTGTAGGGAGTTGGCTGGTTGTTGTAGGGAGTTGTCTGGTTGTTGTAGGGGTTGGGGTGTTGTAGGGAGTTGGCTGGTTGTGGGAGTTGTTGTTGTAGGGAGTTGGCTGGTTGTTGTAGGGAGTTGGCTGGTTGTTGTAGGGAGTTGGCTGGTTGTTGTAGTGAGTTGGCTGGTTGTTGTAGGGAGTTGTCTGGTTGTTGTAGGGAGTTGTCTGGTTGTTGTAGGGAGTTGGCTGGT
>JABXNX010001263.1:0-13212 GCA_014843695.1 Archivesica marissinica | reverse complement strand
ATTTATGGTAAACTGATGGTGCTATATGTGGTGGCCGCGTGACAGTAATATAGAGCAATTTATGGTAAACTGATGGTGCTATATGTGGTGGCCGCGTGACAGTAATATAGAGCAATGTATGGTAAACTGATGGTGCTATATGTCGTGGCCGCGTGACAGTAATATAGAGCAATGTATGGTAAACTGATGGTGCTATATGTGTTGGCCGCGTGACAGTAATATAGAGCAATTTATGGTAAACTGATGGTGCTATATGCCGTGACCGCGTGACAGTAATATAGAGCAATTTATGGTAAACTGATGGTGCTATATGTGGTGGCCGCGTGACAGTAATATAGAGCAATTTATGGTAAACTGATGGTGCTATATGTGTTGGCCGCGTGACAGTAATATAGAGCAATTTATGGTAAACTGATGGTGCTATATGTTGGCCGCGTGACAGTAATATAGACAATTTATGGTAAACTGATGGTGCTATATGTGTTGGCCGCGTGACAGTAATATAGAGCAATTTATGATAAACTGATGGTGCTATATGCCGTGACCGCGTGACAGTAAAATAAAGTAATTTATGGTAAACTGATGGTGCTATATGTGGTGGCCGCGTGACAGTAATATAGAGCAATTTATGGTAAACTGATGGTGATATATGCCGTGACCGCGTGACAGTAATATAGAGCAATGTATGATAAACTGATGGTGCTATATGTGTTGGCCGCGTGACAGTAAGATAGAGCAATTTATGATAAACTGATGGTGCTATATGCCGTGACCGCGTGACAGTAATATATAGCAATGTATGATAAACTGATGGTGCTATATGTGTTGGCCGCGTGACAGTAATATAGAGCAATTTATGGTAAACTGATGGTGCTATATGTGTTGGCCGCGTGACAGTAATATAGAGCAATTTATGGTAAACTGATGGTGCTATATATGGTGGCCGCGTGACAGTAATATAGAGCAATGTATGGTATTCTGATGGTGCTATATGTCGTGGCAGCGTGACAGTAATATATAGCAATGTATGATAAACTGATGGAGCTAGATGTCGTGGCCGCGTGACAGTAATATAGAGCAATGTATGATAAACTGATGGTGCTATATGTGTTGGCCGCGTGACAGTAACATAGAGCAATTTATGGTTAACTGATGGTGCTATATGTGTTGGCCGCGTGACAGTAATTTAGAGCAATTTATGGTAAACTGATGGTGAAATATGCCCTGACCGCGTGACAGTAATATAGAGCAATTTATGGTAAACTGATGGTGTAATATGTGTTGGCCGCGTGACAGTAATATAGAGCAATATATGGTAAACTGATGGTGCTATATGTGGTGGCCGCGTGACAGTAATATAGAGCAATGTATGGTAAACTGATGGTGCTATATGCCGTGACCGCGTGACAGTAATATAGAGCAATGTATGGTAAAGTGATGGTGCTATATGTGTTGGCCGCGTGACAGTAATATATAGCAATTTATGGTAAACTGATGGTGCTATATGTGTTGGCCGCGTGACAGTAATATAGAGCAAGTTATGATAAACTGATGGTGCTATATGCCGTGACCGCGTGACAGTAAAATAAAGTAATTTATGGTAAACTGATGGTGCTATATGTGTTGGCCACGTGACAGTAATATAGAGCAATTTATGGTAAACTGATGGTGCTATATGTGTTGGCCGCGTGACAGTAATATAGAGCAATTTATGGTAAACTGATGGTGCTATATGTGTTGGCCGCGTGACAGTAATATAGAGCAATTTATGGTAAACTGATGGTGCTATATATGGTGGCCCTGTGACAGTAATATAGAGCAATGTATGGTATACTGATGGTGCTATATGTCGTGGCCGCGTGACAGTAATATATAGCAATTTATGATAAACTGATGGAGCTAAATGTCGTGGCCGCGTGACAGTAATATAGAGCAATGTATGATAAACTGATGGTGCTATATGTGTTGGCCGCGTGACAGTAACATAGAGCAATTTATGGTTAACTGATGGTGATATATGTGTTGGCCGCGTGACAGTAATTTAGAGCAATTTATGGTAAACTGATGGTGAAATATGCCCTGACCGCGTGATAGTAATATAGAGCAATTTATGGTAAACTGATGGTGCTATATGTGTTGGCCGCGTGACAGTAATATAGAGCAATATATGGTAAACTGATGGTGCTATATGTGGTGGCCGCGTGACAGTATTATAGAGCAATGTATGGTAAACTGATGGTGCTATATGTGGTGGCCGCTTGACAGTAATATAGAGCAATTTATGGTAAACTGATGGTGCTATATGTGTTGGCCGCGTGACAGTAATATAGAGCAATTTATGGTAAACTGATGGTGCTATATGTGGTGGGTGCGTGACAGTAATATAGAGCAATTTATGGTATACTAATGGTGCTATATGTCGTGGCCGCGGACAGTAATATATAGCAATTTATGATAAACTGATGGAGCTATATGTCGCGGCCACGTGACAGTAATATAGAGCAATTTATGGTAAACTGATGGTGCTATATGTGTTGGCCGCGTGACAGTAACATAGAGCAATTTATGGTTAACTGATGGTGATATATGTGTTGGCCGCGTGACAGTAATTTAGAGCAATTTATGGTAAACTGATGGTGAAATATGCCCTGACCGCGTGACAGTAATATAGAGCAATTTATGGTAAACTGATGGTGCTATATGTGTTGGCCGCGTGACAGTAATATAGAGCAATATATGGTAAACTGATGGTGCTATATGTGGTGGCCGCGTGACAGTAGTATAGAGCAATTTATGGTAAACTGATGGTGCTATATGTGGTGGCCGCGTGACAGTAATTTATAGAAATTTATGGTAAACTGATGGTGCTATATGTCGTGACCGCGTGACAGTAATATAGAGCAATGTATGGTAAACTGATGGTGCTATATGCCGTGACCGCGTGACAGTAAAATAGAGCAATGTATGGTAAAGTGATGGTGATATATGTGTTGGCCGCGTGACAGTAATATATAGCAATTTATGGTAAACTGATGGTGCTATATATGGTGGCCGCGTGACAGTAATATAGAGCAATGTATGGTAAACTGATGGTGCTATATGTCGTGGCCGCATGACAGTAATATAGAGCAATGTATGGTAAACTGATGGTGCTATATGTCGTGGCCGCGGACAGTAATATATAGCAATTTATGATAAACTGATGGAGCTATATGTGTTGGCCGCGTGATAATAATATATAACAATTTATGGTAAACTGATGGTGCTATATGTGTTGGCCGCTTGACAGTAATATAGAGCAATTTATGGTAAACTGATGGTGCTATATGTGGTGGCCGCGTGACAGTAATATAGAGCAATTTATGGTAAACTGATGGTGCTATATGTCATGGCCGCGTGACAGTAATATATAGCAATTTATGGTAAACTGATGGTGCTATATGTGGTGGCCGCGTGACAGTAATATAGAGCAATTTATGGTAAACTGATGGTGCTATATGTGTTGGCCGCGTGACAGTAATATAGAGCAATTTATAGTAAACTGATGGTGCTATATGTCGTGGCCGCGTGACAGTAATATATAGCAATTTATGGTAAACTGATGGTGCTATATGTGGTGGCCGCTTGACAGTAATATAGAGCAATTTATGGTAAACTGATGGTGCTATATGTGTTGGGCGCGTGACAGTAATATAGAGCAATTTATGGTATACTGATGGTGCTATATGTCGTGGCCGCGGACAGTAATATATAGCAATTTATGATAAACTGATGGAGCTATATGTCGCGGCCACGTGACAGTAATATAGAGCAATTTATGGTAGAGTGATGGTTTCTATATGTGGTGGCCGCGTAACAGTAATATAGAGCAATGTATGGTAAACTGATGGTGTTATATGTGTTGACCGCGTGACAGTAATATATAGCAATTTATGGTAAACTGATGGTGCTATATGTGTTGGCCGCGTGACAGTAATATAGAGCAATTTATGATAAACTGATGGTGCTATATGCCGTGACCGCGTGACAGTAAAATAAAGTAATTTATGGTAAACTGATGGTGCTATATGTGGTGGCCGCGTGACAGTAATATAGACCAATTCATGGTAAACTGATGGTGATATATGCCCTGACCGCGTGACAGTAATATAGAGCAATGTATGATAAACTGATGGTGCTATATGTGTTGGCCGCGTGATAGTAAGATAGAGCAATTGATGATAAACTGATGGTGCTATATGCCCTGACCGCGTGACAGTAATATAGAGCAATTTATGGTATACTGATGGTGCTATATGTCGTGGCCGCGGACAGTAATATATAGCAATTTATGATAAACTGATGGAGCTATATGTCGTGGCCGCGTGACAGTAATATATAGCAATTTATGATAAACTGATGGAGTTATATGTCGTGGCCGCGTGACAGTAATATAGAGCAATGTATGATAAACTGATGGTGCTATATGTGTTGGCCGCGTGACAGTAACATATAGCAATTTATGGTTAACTGATGGTGCTATATGTGTTGGCCGCGTGACAGTAATATAGAGAAATTTATGGTAAACTGATGGTGCTATATGCCGTGACCTTGTGACAGTAATATAGAGCAATATATGATAAACTGATGGTGCTATATGTGTTGGCCGCGTGACAGTAATATAGAGCAATTTATGGTAAACTGATGGTGCTATATGTGTTGGCCGTGTGACAGTAATATAGAGCAATTTATGGTAAACTGATAGTGCTATATGTGTTGGCCGCGTGACAGTAGTATAGAGCAATTTATGGTAAACTGATGGTGCTATATATGGTTGCCACGTGACAGTAATATATAGCAATTTATGATAAACTGATGGAGCTATATGTCGTGGCCGCGTGACAGTAATATAGAGCAATGTATGATAAACTGATGGTGCTATATGTGTTGGCCGCGTGACAGTAACATAGAGCAATTTATGGTTAACTGGTGGTGCTATATGTGTTGGCCGCGTGACAGTAATTTAGAGCAATTTATGGTAAACTGATGGTGAAATATGCCCTGACCGCGTGACAGTAATATAGAGCAATTTATTGTAAACTGATGGTGCTATATGTGTTGGCCGCGTGACAGTAATATAGAGCAATTTATGGTAAACTGATGGTGCTATATATGGTGGCCCTGTCACAGTAATATAGAGCAATGTATGGTATATTGATGGTGCTATATGTCGTGGCCGCGTGACAGTAATATATAGCAATTTATGAAAAACTGATGGAGCTATATGTCGTGGCCGCGTGACAGTAATATAGAGCAATGTATGATAAACTGATGGTGCTATATGTGTTGGCCGCGTGACAGTAACATAGAGCAATTTATGGTTAACTGATGGTGCTATATGTGTTGGCCGCGTGACAGTAATTTAGAGCAATTTATGGTAAACTGATGGTGAAATATGCCCTGACCGCGTGAAAGTAATATAGAGCAATTTATGTTAAACTGATGGTGCTATATGTGTTGGCCGCGTGACAGTAATATAGAGCAATATATGGTAAACTGATGGTGCTATATGTGGTGGCCGCGTGACAGTAATATAGAGCAATGTATGGTAAACTGATGGTGCTATATGCCGTGACCGCGTGACAGTAATATAGAGCAATTTATGGTAAACTGATGGTGCTATATGTGGTGGCCGCGTGACAGTAATATATAGCAATTTATGGTAAACTGATGGTGCTATATGTCGTGACCGCGTGACAGTAATATAGAGCAATGTATGGTAAACTGATGGTGCTATATGCCGTGACCGCGTGACAGTAATATAGAGCAATGTATGGTAAAGTGATGGTGCTATATGTGTTGGCCGCGTGACAGTAATATATAGCAATTTATGGTAAACTGATGGTGCTATATGTGTTGGCCGCGTGACAGTAATATAGAGCAATTTATGATAAACTGATGGTGCTATATGCCGTGACCGCGTGACAGTAAAATAAAGTAATTTATGGTAAACTGATGGTGCTATATGTGGTGGCCGCGTGACAGTAATATAGAGCAATTTATGGTAAACTGATGGTGCTATATGTCGTGGCCGCGGACAGTAATATATAGCAATTTATGATAAACTGATGGAGCTATATGTGTTGGCCGCGTGAATAATATATAGCAATTTATGGTAAACTGATGGTGCTATATGTGTTGGCCGCGTGACAGTAATATAGAGCAATTTATGGTAAACTGATGGTGCTATATGTGGTGGCCGCGTGACAGTAATATAGAGCAATTTATGGTAAACTGATGGTGCTATATGTCGTGGCCGCGTGACAGTAATATAGAGCAATTTATGGTAAACTGATGGTGCTATATGTGGTGGCCGCGTGACAGTAATATAGAGCAATTTATGGTAAACTGATGGTGCTATATGTGTTGGCCGCGTGACAGTAATATAGAGCAATTTATGGTAAACTGATGGTGCTATATGTCGTGGCCGCGTGACAGTAATATATAGCAATTTATGGTAAACTGATGGTGCTATATGTGGTGGCCGCGTGACAGTAATATAGAGCAATTTATGGTAAACTGATGGTGCTATATGTGTTGGCCGCGTGACAGTAATATAGAGCAATTTATGGTAAACTGATGGTGCTATATGTCGTGGCCGCGGACAGTAATATATAGCAATTTATGATAAACTGATGGAGCTATATGTCGTGGCCGCGTGACAGTAATATAGAGCAATTTATGGTAAACTGATGGTGCTATATGTGGTGGCCGCGTGACAGTAATATAGAGCAATGTATGGTAAACTGATGGTGCTATATGTCTTGACCGCGTGACAGTAATATAGAGCAATTTATGGTAAACTGATGGTGCTATATGTCGTGGCCGCGTGACAGTAATATAGAGCAATGTATGATAAACTGATGGTGCTATATGTGTTGGCCGCGTGACAGTAACATAGAGCAATTTATGGTTAACTGATGGTGCTATATGTGTTGGCCGCGTGACAGTAATTTAGAGCAATTTATGGTAAACTGATGGTGAAATATGCCCTGACCGCGTGACAGTAATATAGAGCAATTTATGGTAAACTGATGGTGCTATATGTGTTGGCCGCGTGACAGTAATATAGAGCAATATATGGTAAACTGATGGTGCTATATGTGGTGGCCGCGTGACAGTAATATAGAGCAATGTATGGTAAACTGATGGTGCTATATGCCGTGACCGCGTGACAGTAATATAGAGCAATTTATGGTAAACTGATGGTGCTATATGTGGTGGCCGCGTGACAGTAATATATAGCAATTTATGGTAAACTGATGGTGCTATATGTCGTGACCGCGTGACAGTAATATAGAGCAATGTATGGTAAACTGATGGTGCTATATGCCGTGACCGCGTGACAGTAATATAGAGCAATGTATGGTAAAGTGATGGTGCTATATGTGTTGGCCGCGTGACAGTAATATATAGCAATTTATGGTAAACTGATGGTGCTATATGTGTTGGCCGCGTGACAGTAATATAGAGCAATTTATGATAAACTGATGGTGCTATATGCCGTGACCGCGTGACAGTAAAATAAAGTAATTTATGGTAAACTGATGGTGCTATATGTGGTGGCCGCGTGACAGTAATATAGAGCAATTTATGGTAAACTGATGGTGCTATATGCCGTGACCGCGTGACAGTAATATAGAGCAATGTATGATAAACTGATGGTGCTATATGTGTTGGCCGCGTGACAGTAATATATAGCAATTTATGGTAAACTGATGGTGCTATATGTGTTGGCCGCGTGACAGTAATATAGAGCAATTTATGGTAAAGATGGTGCTATATGTGTGGCCGCGTGACAGTAATATAGAGCAATTATGGTAAACTGATGGTGCTATATGTTGGCCGCGTGACAGTAATATAGAGCAATTTATGGTAAACTGATGGTGCTATATGTGGTGGCCGCGTGACAGTAATATAGAGCAATGTATGGTAAACTGATGGTGCTATATGTGGTGGCCGCGTGACAGTAATATAGAGCAATTTATGGTAAACTGATGGTGCTATATGTGTTGGCCGCGTGCAGTAATATAGAGCAATTTGTTGTGGTGTTTGGTGCCGCGTGAAGTAATATAGAGCAATTATGGTAAACTGATGGTGCTATATGTCGTGGCCGCGTGACAGTAATATAGAGCAATTTATGGTAAACTGATGGTGCTATATGTCGTGGCCGCGTGACAGTAATATAGAGCAATTTATGGTAAACTGATGGTGCTATATGTGGTGGCCGCGTGACAGTAATATAGAGCAATGTATGGTAAACTGATGGTGCTATATGCCGTGACCGCGTGACAGTAATATAGAGCAATTTATGGTAAACTGATGGTGCTATATGTGTTGGCCGCGTGACAGTAATATAGAGCAATTTATGGTAAACTGATGGTGCTATATGTCGTGACCGCGTGACAGTAATATAGAGCAATGTATGGTAAACTGATGGTGCTATATGCCGTGACCGCGTGACAGTAATATAGAGCAATGTATGGTAAAGTGATGGTGCTATTTGTGTTGGCCGCGTGACAGTAATATATAGCAATTTATGGTAAACTGATGGTGCTATATGTGTTGGCCGCGTGACAGTAATATAGAGCAATTTATGATAAACTGATGGTGCTATATGCCGTGACCGCGTGACAGTAAAATAGAGTAATTTATGGTAAACTGATGGTGCTATATGTGGTGGCCGCGTGACAGTAATATAGAGCAATTTATGGTAAACTGATGGTGCTATATGCCGTGACCGCGTGACAGTAATATAGAGCAATGTATGATAAACTGATGGTGCTATATGTGTTGGCCGTGTGACAGTAAGATAGAGCAATTTATGATAAACTGATGGTGCTATATGCCGTGACAGCGTGACAGTAATATAGAGCAATTTATGGTAAACTGATGGTGCTATATGTGGTGGCCGCGTAACAGTAATATAGAGCAATTTATGGTAAACTGATGGTGCTATATGTGGTGTCCGCGTGACAGTAATATATAGCAATTTATGATAAACTGATGGAGCTATATGTCGTGGCCGCGTGACAGTAATATAGAGCAATTTATGGTAAACTGATGGTGCTATATGTGGTGGCCGCGTAACAGTAATATAGAGCAATGTATGGTAAACTGATGGTGCTATATGTCCTGACCGCGTGACAGTAATATAGAGCAATTTATGGTAAACTGATGGTGCTATATGTGGTGGCCGCGTGACAGTAATATAGAGCAATTTATGGTAAACTGATGGTGCTATATGTGGTGGCCGCGTGACAGTAATATAGAGCAATTTATGGTAAACTGATGGTGCTATATGTGGTGGCCGCGTGACAGTAAATAGAGCAATTATGGTACGATGGTGCTATATGGTGCCGCGTGACAGTAATTTAGAGCAATTTATGGTAAACTGATGGTGAAATATGCCCTGACCGCGTGACAGTAATATAGAGCAATTTATGTTAAACTGATGGTGCTATATGTGTTGGCCGCGTGACAGTAATATAGAGCAATATATGGTAAACTGATGGTGCTATATGTGGTGGCCGCGTGACAGTAATATAGAGCAATGTATGGTAAACTGATGGTGCTATATGCCGTGACCGCGTGACAGTAATATAGAGCAATTTATGGTAAACTGATGGTGCTATATGTGGTGGCCGCGTGACAGTAATATATAGCAATTTATGGTAAACTGATGGTGCTATATGTCGTGACCGCGTGACAGTAATATAGAGCAATGTATGGTAAAGTGATGGTGCTATATGTGTTGGCCGCGTGACAGTAATATATAGCAATTTATGGTAAACTGATGGTGCTATATGTGTTGGCCACGTGACAGTAATATAGAGCAAGTTATGATAAACTGATGGTGCTATATGCCGTGACGGCGTGACAGTAAAATAAAGTAATTTATGGTAAACTGATGGTGCTATATGCCGTGACCGCATGACAGTAATATAGAGCAATGTATGATAAACTGATGGTGCTATATGCCGTGACCGCGTGACAGTAATATAGAGCAATGTATGATAAACTGATGGTGCTATATGTGTTGGCCGCGTGACAGTAATATAGAGCAATTTATGGTAAACTGATGGTGCTATATGTGTTGGCCGTATGACAGTAATATAGAGCAATTTATGGTAAACTGATGGTGCTATATATGGTGGCCGCGTGACAGTAATATAGAGCAATGTATGGTATACTGATGGTGCTATATGTCGTGGCCGCGTGACAGTAATATAGAGCAATGTATGGTAAACTGATGGTGGTATATGTCGTGGCGGCGGACAGTAATATATAGTAATTTATGATAAACTGATGGAGCTATATGTCGTGGCCGCGTGACAGTAATATAGAGCAATGTATGATAAACTGATGGTGCTATATGTGGTGGCCGCGTGACAGTAATATAGAGCAATTTATGAAAAACTGATGGTGCTAGATGTCGTGGCCGCGTGACAGTAATATAGAGCAATGTATGATAAACTGATGGTGCTATATGTGTTGGCCGCGTGACACTAACATAGAGCAATTTATGGTTAACTGATGGTGCTATATGTGTTGGCCGCGTGACAGTAATTTAGAGCAATTTATGGTAAACTGATGGTGAAATATGCCCTGACCGCGTGAAAGTAATATAGAGCAATTTATGTTAAACTGATGGTGTTATATGTGTTGGCCGCGTGACAGTAATATAGAGCAATATATGGTAAACTGATGGTGCTATATGTGGTGGCCGCGTGACAGTAATATAGAGCAATGTATGGTAAACTGATGGTGCTATATGCTGTGACCGCGTGACAGTAATATAGAGCAATTTATGGTAAACTGATGGTGCTATATGTGGTGGCCGCGTGACAGTAATATATAGCAATTTATGGTAAACTGATGGTGCTATATGTCGTGACCGCGTGACAGTAATATAGAGCAATGTATGGTAAACTGATGGTGCTATATGCCGTGACCGCGCGACAGTAATATAGAGCAATGTATGGTAAAGTGATGGTGCTATATGTGTTGGCCGCGTGACAGTAATATATAGCAATTTATGGTAAACTGATGGTGCTATATGTGTTGGCCACGTGACAGTAATATAGAGCAAGTTATGATAAACTGATGGTGCTATATGCCGTGACGGCGTGACAGTAATATAGAGCAATTTATGGTAAACTGATGGTGCTATATGCCGTGACCGCATGACAGTAATATAGAGCAATGTATGATAAACTGATGGTGCTATATGCCGTGAACGCGTGACAGTAATATAGAGCAATGTATGATAAACTGATGGTGCTATATGTGTTGGCCGCGTGACAGTAATATAGAGCAATTTATGGTAAACTGATGGTGCTATATGTGTTGGCCGTATGACAGTAATATAGAGCAATTTATGGTAAACTGATGGTGCTATATATGGTGGCCGCGTGACAGTAATATAGAGCAATGTATGGTATACTGATGGTGCTATATGTCGTGGCCGCGTGACAGTAATATAGAGCAATGTATGGTAAACTGATGGTGGTATATGTCGTGGCGGCGGACAGTAATATATAGTAATTTATGATAAACTGATGGAGCTATATGTCGTGGCCGCGTGACAGTAATATAGAGCAATGTATGATAAACTGATGGTGCTATATGTGGTGGCCGCGTGACAGTAATATAGAGCAATGTATGATAAACTGATGGTGCTATATGTCGTGGCCGCGTGACAGTAATATAGAGCAATGTATGATAAACTGATGGTGCTATATGTGTTGGCCGCGTGACAGTAATATAGAGCAATTTATGGTAAACTGATGGTGCTATATGTGTTGGCCGCGTGACAGTAATATAGAGCAATTTATGGTAAACTGATGGTGCTATATGCCGTGACCGCGTGACAGTAATATAGAGCAATTTATGGTAAACTGATGGTGCTATATGTGTTGGCCGCGTGCAGTAATTAAGCAATTTGTAAACTGATGGTGCTATATGTGTTGGCCGCGTGACAGTAATATAGAGCAATTTATGATAAACTGATGGTGCTATATGCCGTGACCGCGTGACAGTAATATAGAGCAATGTATGATAAACTGATGGTGCTATATGTGTTGGCCGCGTGACAGTAATATAGAGCAATTTATGGTAAACTGATGGTGCTATATGTGTTGGCCGCGTGACAGTAATATAGAGCAATTTATGGTAAACTGATGGTGCTATATGTGTTGGCCGCGTGACAGTAATATAGAGCAATTTATGGTAAACTGATGGTGCTATATATGGTGGCCGCGTGACAGTAATATAGAGCAATGTATGGTATACTGATGGTGCTATATGTCGTGGCCGCGTGACAGTAATATATAGCAATTTATGATAAACTGATGGAGCTATATGTCGTGGCCGCGTGACAGTAATATAGAGCAATTTATGGTAAACTGATGGTGCTATATGTCGTGGCCGCGTGACAGTAATATAGAGCAATGTATGGTAAACTGATGGTGCTATATGCGGTGGCCGCGTGACAGTAATATAGAGCAATGTATGGTAAACTGATGGTGCTATATGTCGTGACCGCGTGACAGTAATATATAGCAATGTATGGTAAACTGATGGTGCTATATGTGTTGGCCGCGTGACAGTAATATAGAGCAATTTATGGTAAACTGATGGTGCTATATGTGTTGGCCGCGTGACAGTAATATAGAGCAATTTATGGTAAACTGATGGTGCTATATGCCGTGACCGCGTGACAGTAATATAGAGCAATGTATGGTAACTGATGGTGCTATATGTGTTGGCCGCGTGACAGTAATATAGAGCAATTTATGGTAAACTGATGGTGCTATATGTGGTGGCCGCGTGACAGTAATATAGAGCAATTTATGGTAAACTGATGGTGCTATATGCCGTGACCGCGTGACAGTAATATAGAGCAATTTATGGTAAACTGATGGTGCTATATGTGTTGGCCGCGTGACAGTAATTTAGAGCAATTTATGGTAAACTGATGGTGATATATGCCTGACCGCGTGACAGTAATATAGAGCAATTTATGGTAAACTGATGGTGCTATATGTGGTGGCCGCGTGACAGTAATATAGAGCAATGTATGGTAAACTGATGGTGCTATATGTCGTGGCCGCGTGACAGTAATATAGAGCAATGTATGGTAAAGTGATGGTGCTATATGTGTTGGCCGCG
>JABXNX010001262.1:0-13220 GCA_014843695.1 Archivesica marissinica | reverse complement strand
GTGTGGTGTGTGGGTGTCAGACTGTATATATGTGTGGGTGTCAGACTGTATATATGTGTGTGGTGTGTGGGTGTCAGACTGTATATATGTGTGTGGTGTGTGGGTGTCAGACTGTATATATGTGTGTGGTGTGTGGGTGTCAGACTGTATATATGTGTGTGGTGTGTGGGTGTCAGACTGTATATATGTGTGTGGTGTGTGGGTGTCAGACTGTATATATGTGTGTGGTGTGTGGGTGTCAGACTGTATATATGTGTGTGGTGTGTGGGTGTCAGACTGTATATATGTGTGTGGTGTGTGGGTGTCAGACTGTATATATGTGTGTGGTGTGTGGGTGTCAGACTGTATATATGTGTGTGGTGTGTGGGTGTCAGACTGTATATATGTGTGTGGTGTGTGGGTGTCAGACTGTATATATGTTTGGTGTGTGGGTGTCAGACTGTATATATGTATGTGTGTGTGGGTGTCAGACTGTATATATGTGTGTGGTGTGTGGGTGTCAGACTGTATATATGTGTGTGGTGTGTGGGTGTCAGACTGTATATATGTGTGTGGTGTGTGGGTGTCAGACTGTATATATGTGTGTGTGTGTGTGGGTGTCAGGCTGTATATATGTGTGTGGTGTGTGGGTGTCAGACTGTATATATGTGTGTGTGTGTGTGGGGGTGTGTGGGTGTCAGACTGTATATATGTGTGTGGTGTGTGGGTGTCAGACTGTATATATGTGTGTGGTGTGTGGGTGTCAGACTGTATATATGTGTGTGGTGTGTGGGTGTCAGACTGTATATATGTGTGTGGTGTGTGGGTGTCAGACTGTATATATGTGTGTGGTGTGTGGGTGTCAGACTGTATATATGTGTGGTGTGTGGGTGTCAGACTGTATATATATGTGTGTGTGGGTGTCAGACTGTATATATGGTGTGGTGTGTGGGTGTCAGACTGTATATAGTGTGTGGTGTGTGGGTGTCAGACTGTATATATGTGGTGTGTGGGGTGTCAGACTGTATATATGTGTGTGGTGTGTGGGTGTCAGACTGTATATATGTGTGTGGTGTGTGGGTGTCAGACTGTATATATGTGTGTGGTGTGTGGGTGTCAGACTGTATATATGTGTGTGGTGTGTGGGTGTCAGACTGTATATATGTGTGTGGTGTGTGGGTGTCAGACTGTATATATGTGTGTGGTGTGTGGGTGTCAGACTGTATATATGTGTGTGGTGTGTGGGTGTCAGACTGTATATATGTTGTGGTGTGTGGGTGTCAGACTGTATATGTGTGTGTGGGTGTCAGACTGTATATATGTGTGTGGTGTGTGGGTGTCAGACTGTATATGTGTGTGGTGTGTGGGTGTCAGACTGTATATATGTGTGTGGTGTGTGGGTGTCAGACTGTATATATGTGTGTGGTGTGTGGGTGTCAGACTGTATATTGTGTGGTGTGTGGGTGTCAGACTGTATATATGTTGTGGTGTGTGGGTGTCAGACTGTATATATGTGTGTGGTGTGTGGGTGTCAGACTGTATATATGTGTGTGGTGTGTGGGTGTCAGACTGTATATATGTGTGTGGTGTGTGGGTGTCAGACTGTATATATGTGTGTGGTGTGTGGGTGTCAGACTGTGTATATGTGTGTGGTGTGTGGGTGTCAGACTGTATATATGTGTGTGGTGTGTGGGTGTCAGACTGTATATATGTGTGTGGTGTCAGCTGTTATATGTGTGGTGTGTGGGTGTCAGCTGTATATATGTGTGTGGTGTGTGGGTGTCAGACTGTATATATGTTGTGTGTGGGTGTCAGACTGTATATATGTGTTGTGTGGGTGTCAGACTGTATATATGTGTGTGGTGTGTGGGTGTCAGACTGTATATATGTGTGTGGTGTGTGGGTGTCAGACTGTATATATGTGTGTGGTGTGTGGGTGTCAGACTGTATATATGTGTGTGGGTGTCAGCTTATGTTGTTGTGTGTGGTTGTATATGTGTGTGGTGTGTGGGTGTCAGACTGTATATATGTGTGTGGTGTGTGGGTGTCAGACTGTATATATGTGTGTGGTGTGTGGGTGTCAGACTGTATATATGTGTGTGGTGTGTGGGTGTCAGACTGTATATATGTATGTGGTGTGTGGGTGTCAGACTGTATATATGTGTGTGGTGTGTGGGTGTCAGACTGTATATATGTGTGTGGTGTGTGGGTGTCAGACTGTATATATGTGTGTGGTGTGTGGGTGTCAGACTGTATATATGTGTGTGGTGTGTGGGTGTCAGACTGTATATATGTGTGTGGTGTGTGGGTGTCAGACTGTATATATGTGTGTGGGTGTCAGGCTGTATATATGTGTGTGGTGTGTGGGTGTCAGGCTGTATATATGTGTGTGTGTGTCAGCTGTATATATGTGTGTGGTGTGTGGGTGTCAGACTGTATATATGTGTGTGGTGTGTGGGTGTCAGACTGTATATATGTGTGTGGTGTGTGGGTGTCAGGCTGTATATATGTGTGGTGTGTGGGTGTCAGACTGTATATATGTGTGTGGTGTGTGGGTGTCAGACTGTATATATGTGTGTGGTGTGTGGGTGTCAGACTGTATATATGTGTGTGGTGTGTGGGTGTCAGACTGTATATATGTGTGTGGTGTGTGGGTGTCAGACTGTATATATGTGTTGTGTGTGGGTGTCAGACTGTATATATGTGTGTGGTGTGTGGGTGTCAGGCTGTGTATATGTGTGTGGTGTGTGGGTGTCAGACTGTATATATGTGTGTGGTGTGTGGGTGTCAGACTGTATATATGTGTGTGGTGTGTGGGTGTCAGACTGTATATATGTGTGTGGTGTGTGGGTGTCAGACTGTGTATATGTGTGTGGTGTGTGGGTGTCAGACTGTATATATGTGTGTGGTGTGTGGGTGTCAGACTGTATATATGTGTGTGGTGTGTGGGTGTCAGACTGTATATATGTGTGTGTGTGTGTCAGACTGTATATAGTGTGTGGTGTGTGGTGTCAGACTGTATATATGTGTGTGGTGTGTGGGTGTCAGACTGTATATATGTGTGTGTATGTGTGTGTGTGGGTGTCAGACTGTATATATGTGTGGTGTGTGGGTGTCAGACTGTATATGTGTGTGTGTGGTTATGTGTGTGTGTCAGGCTGTATATATGTGTGTGGTGTGTGTGTCAGGCTGTATATATGTGTGTGTGTCAGGCTGTGTATATGTGTGTGGTGTGTGGGTGTCAGACTGTATATATGTGTGTGGTGTGTGGGTGTCAGACTGTATATATGTGTGTGGTGTGTGGGTGTCAGACTGTATATATGTGTGTGGTGTGTGGGTGTCAGACTGTGTATATGTATGTGGTGTGTGGGTGTCAGACTGTATATATGTGTGTGGTGTGTGGGTGTCAGACTGTATATATGTGTGGGTGTCAGACTGTATATATGTGTGTGGTGTGTGGGTGTCAGACTGTATATATGTGTGGGTGTCAGACTGTATATATGTGTGTGGTGTGTGGGTGTCAGACTGTATATATGTGTGGGTGTCAGACTGTATATATGTGTGTGGTGTGTGGGTGTCAGACTGTATATATGTGTGTGGTGTGTGGGTGTCAGACTGTATATATGTGTGTGGTGTGTGGGTGTCAGACTGTATATATGTGTGTGGTGTGTGGGTGTCAGACTGTATATATGTGTGTGGTGTGTGGGTGTCAGACTGTATATATGTGTGTGGTGTCAGGCTGTATATATGTGTGTGTGTCAGACTGTATATATGTGTGTGGTGTGTGGGTGTCAGACTGTATATATGTGTGTGTGTCAGCTGTTATATGTGTGGGTGTGTGGGTGTATATATATGTGTGTGGTGTGTGGGTGTCAGACTGTATATATGTGTGTGTGTGTGTCAGCTGTATATATGTGTGTGGTGTGGTGTGGTTATATGTGTGGGTGTGTCAGGCTGTATATATGTGTGTGTGTGTGGGTGTCAGACTGTATATATGTGTGTGGTGTGTGGGTGTCAGACTGTATATGTGTGTGGTGTGTGGGTGTCAGACTGTATATATGTGTGTGGTGTGTGGGTGTCAGACTGTATATGTGTGTGTGGGTGTCAGACTGTATATATGTGTGTGGTGTGTGGGTGTCAGACTGTATATATGTGTGTGGTGTGTGGGTGTCAGACTGTATATATGTGTGTGGTGTGTGGGTGTCAGACTGTATATATGTGTGTGGTGTGTGGGTGTCAGACTGTATATATATGTGTGTGGGTGTCAGACTGTATATATGTGTGTGGTGTGTGGGTGTCAGACTGTGTATATGTGTGTGGTGTGTGGGTGTCAGACTGTATATATGTGTGTGGTGTGTGGGTGTCAGACTGTGTATATGTGTGTGGTGTGTGGGTGTCAGACTGTATATATGTGTGTGGTGTGTGGGTGTCAGACTGTATATGTGTGTGGTGTGTGGGTGTCAGGCTGTATATATGTTGGTTGTGGGTGTCAGACTGTATATATGTGTGTGGTGTGTGGGTGTCAGACTGTATATATGTGTGTGGTGTGTGGGTGTCAGACTGTATATATGTGTGTGGTGTGTGGGTGTCAGACTGTATATATGTGTGTGGTGTGTGGGTGTCAGACTGTATATATGTGTGTGGTGTGTGGGTGTCAGACTGTATATATGTGTGTGGTGTGTGGGTGTCAGACTGTATATATGTGTGTGGTGTGTGGGTGTCAGACTGTATATATGTGTGTGGTGTGTGGGTGTCAGACTGTGTATATGTGTGTGGTGTGTGGGTGTCAGGCTGTATATATGTGTGTGGTGTGTGGGTGTCAGACTGTATATATGTGTGTGGTGTGTGGGTGTCAGACTGTATATGTGTGTGTGGTTGTCAGACTGTATATATGTGTGTGGTGTGTGGGTGTCAGACTGTATATATGTGTGTGGTGTGTGGGTGTCAGGCTGTGTATATGTGTGTGGTGTGTGGGTGTCAGACTGTATATATGTGTGTGGTGTGTGGGTGTCAGACTGTATATATGTGTGTGGTGTGTGGGTGTCAGACTGTATATATGTGTGTGGTGTGTGGGTGTCAGACTGTATATATGTGTGTGGTGTGTGGGTGTCAGACTGTATATATGTGTGTGGTGTGTGGGTGTCAGACTGTATATATGTGTGTGGTGTGTGGGTGTCAGACTGTATATATGTGTGTGGGTGTCAGACTGTATATATGTTGGTGTGGGTGTCAGGCTGTATATATTGTGTGGTGTGTGGGTGTCGTTTGTGTGGTGTGTGGTGTATATATGTGTGTGTGGTGGTGTCAGACTGTATATATGTGTGTGTGTGTGTGTGTGTGTGTCAGACTGTATATATGTGTGTGTGTCAGGCTGTATATATGTGTGTGTGTCAGGCTGTGTATATGTGTGTGGTGTGTGGGTGTCAGACTGTATATATGTGTGTGGTGTGTGGGTGTCAGACTGTATATATGTGTGTGGTGTGTGGGTGTCAGACTGTATATATGTATGTGGTGTGTGGGTGTCAGACTGTGTATATGTATGTGGTGTGTGGGTGTCAGACTGTATATATGTGTGTGGTGTGTGGGTGTCAGACTGTATATATGTATGTGGTGTGTGGGTGTCAGACTGTATATATGTGTGTGGTGTGTGGGTGTCAGACTGTATATATGTGTGTGGTGTGTGGGTGTCAGGCTGTATATATGTGTGTGGTGTGTGGGTGTCAGACTGTGTATATGTGTGTGGTGTGTGGGTGTCAGGCTGTATATATGTGTGTGGTGTGTGGGTGTCAGACTGTATATATGTGTGGTGTGTGGGTGTCAGACTGTGTATATGTGTGTGGTGTGTGGGTGTCAGACTGTATATATGTGTGTGGTGTGTGGGTGTCAGACTGTATATATGTGTGTGGTGTGTGGGTGTCAGACTGTATATATGTGTGTGGTGTGTGGGTGTCAGACTGTATATATGTGTGTGGTGTGTGGGTGTCAGACTGTATATATGTATGTTGTGTGGGTGTCAGACTGTATATATATGTGTGGTGTGTGGGTGTCAGACTGTATATATGTGTGTGGTGTGTGGGTGTCAGACTGTATATATGTGTGTGGTGTGTGGGTGTCAGGCTGTGTATATGTGTGTGGTGTGTGGGTGTCAGACTGTATATATGTGTGTGGTGTGTGGGTGTCAGACTGTATATATGTGTGTGGTGTGTGGGTGTCAGACTGTATATATGTGTGTGGTGTGTGGGTGTCAGACTGTATATATGTGTGTGGTGTGTGGGTGTCAGACTGTATATATGTGTGTGGTGTGTGGGTGTCAGACTGTGTATATGTGTGTGGTGTGTGGGTGTCAGACTGTGTATATGTGTGTGGTGTGTGGGTGTCAGGCTGTGTATATGTATGTGGTGTGTGGGTGTCAGGCTGTGTATATGTGTGTGGTGTGTGGGTGTCAGACTGTATATATGTGTGTGGTGTGTGGGTGTCAGACTGTATATATGTGTGTGGTGTGTGGGTGTCAGGCTGTGTATATGTGTGTGGTGTGTGGGTGTCAGACTGTATATATGTGTGTGGTGTGTGGTGTCAGACTGTATATATTGTGTGTGTGTGGGTGTCAGACTGTTATATATGTGTGGTGTGTGGGTGTCAGACTGTATATATGTGTGTGGTGTGTGGGTGTCAGACTGTATATGTGTGTGGTGTGTGGGTGTCAGGCTGTATATATGTGTGTGGTGTGTGGGTGTCAGACTGTATATATGTGTGTGGTGTGTGGGTGTCAGACTGTATATATGTGTGTGGTGTGTGGGTGTCAGACTGTATATATGTGTGTGGTGTGTGGGTGTCAGACTGTATATATGTGTGTGGTGTGTGGGTGTCAGGCTGTATATATGTGTGTGGTGTGTGGGTGTCAGACTGTATATATGTGTGTGGTGTGTGGGTGTCAGACTGTATATATGTGTGTGGTGTGTGGGTGTCAGACTGTATATATGTGTGTGGTGTGTGGGTGTCAGACTGTATATATGTGTGTGGTGTGTGGGTGTCAGACTGTATATATGTGTGTGGTGTGTGGGTGTCAGACTGTATATATGTGTGTGGTGTGTGGGTGTCAGACTGTATATATGTGTGTGGTGTGTGGGTGTCAGACTGTATATATGTGTGTGGTGTGTGGGTGTCAGGCTGTATATATGTGTGTGGTGTGTGGGTGTCAGACTGTATATATGTGTGTGGTGTGTGGGTGTCAGGCTGTTATATGTGGTGTGTGGTTTGTGGTGTGTGGGTGTCAGCTGTATTGTGTGTGGTGTGGTGTCAGGGTATATATGTGTGTGGTGTGGGTGTCAGGTTGTATATGTGTGTGGTGTGTGGGTGTCAGACTGTATATATGTGTGTGGGTGTGGGTGTCAGCTGTATATGTGTGTGGTGTGTGGGTGTCAGACTGTATATATGTGTGTGGTGTGTGGGTGTCAGACTGTATATATGTGTGTGGTGTGTGGGTGTCAGACTGTATATATGTGTGTGGTGTGTGGGTGTCAGACTGTATATATGTGTGTGGTGTGTGGGTGTCAGACTGTATATATGTGTGTGGTGTGTGGGTGTCAGACTGTATATATGTGTGTGGTGTGTGGGTGTCAGGCTGTATATATGTGTGTGGTGTGTGGGTGTCAGGCTGTATATATGTATGTGGTGTGTGGGTGTCAGACTGTATATATGTGTGTGGTGTGTGGGTGTCAGACTGTATATATGTGTGGGTGTCAGACTGTATATATGTGTGTGGTGTGTGGGTGTCAGACTGTATATATGTGTGTGGTGTGTGGGTGTCAGGCTGTATATATGTGTGTGGTGTGTGGGTGTCAGACTGTATATATGTGTGTGGTGTGTGGGTGTCAGGCTGTATATATGTATGTGGTGTGTGGGTGTCAGACTGTATATATGTGTGTGGGTGTCAGGCTGTATATATGTGTGTGTGTCAGGCTGTATATATGTGTGTGTGGCAGGCTGTTATATGTGTGTGGTGTGTCGGTGTCAGGCTGTATATATGTGTGTGGTGTGTGGTGTCAGGCTGTATATATGTGTGTGTCAGGCTGTATATATGTGTGTGTCAGGCTGTATATATGTGTGTGTGTCAGGCTGTTATATGTGTGTGTCAGGCTGTATATGTGTGTGTGTCAGGCTGTATATATGTGTGTGTCAGGCTGTATATATGTGTGTGTGTCAGGCTGTATATATGTGTGTGTGTCAGGCTGTATATATGTGTGTGTGTCAGGCTGTATATATGTGTGTGTCAGGCTGTATATATGTGTGTGTCAGGCTGTATATATGTGTGTGTCAGGCTGTATATAGGTGTGTGTCAGGCTGCATATATGTGTGTGTCAGGCTGTATATATGTGTGTGTCAGGCTGCATACACATATATGAATGTATCGGAATGTATATATGAATGTATCGGAATGTATATATGAATGTATCGGGATGTATATATGAATGTATCGGAATGTATATATGAATGTATCGGAATGTATATATGAATGTATCGGGATGTATATATGAATGTATCGGGATGTATATATGTATGTATCGGGATGTATATATGAATGTATCGGAATGTATATAAGTATGTATCGGAATGTATATATGAATGTATCGGAATGTATAGATGAATGTATCGGAATGTATCGGGATGTATATATGAATGTATCGGAATGTATATATGAATGTATCGGAATGTATATATGTATGTATCGGAATGTATATATGTATGTATCGGAATGTATATATGAATGTATCGGAATGTATATATGTATGTATCGGAATGTATATATGAATGTATCGGGATGCATAGATGAATGTATCGGAAAGTATCGGGATGTATATATGAATGTATCGGAATGTATATATGAATGTATCGGAATGTATATATGTATGTATCGGGATGTATATATGAATGTATCGGAATGTATATATGAATGTATCGGAATGTATATATGAATGTATCGGAATGTATATATGTATGTATCGGAATGTATATATGAATGTATCGGAATGTATATATGAATGTATCGGAATGTATATATGTATGTATCGGATGTATATTGATGTATCGGATGTATATATGAATGTATCGGAATGTATATATGTATCGGAATGTATATATTATGTATCGGAATGTATATATGAATGTATCGGAATGTATATATGAATGTATCGGAATGTATATATGTATGTATCGGAATGTATATATGTATGTATCGGGATGTATATATGAATGTATCGGAATGTATATATGAATGTATCGGAATGTATATATGAATGTATCGGAATGTATATATGTATGTATCGGAATGTATATATGAATGTATCGGAATGTATATATGAATGTATCGGAATGTATATATGTATGTATCGGAATGTATATATGAATGTATCGGAATGTATATATGAATGTATCGGAATGTATATATGTATGTATCGGAATGTATATATGAATGTATCGGAATGTATATATGAATGTATGGAATGTATCGGGATGTATATATGAATGTATCGGAATGTATATATGAATGTATCGGAATGTATATATGTATGTATCGGAATGTATATATGTATGTATCGGAATGTATATATGTATGTATCGGAATGTATATATGTATGTATCGGAATGTGTCTGTGTATGAGTGTGGTCTACATATGGGCGGCCTCCACGTGGCGTAGACTGGAAACGTCGCTTTTACATATATGTAATGTAAATGTGACGGCCGACGGCCCACTGTACGTATGAATGTGATTGATATTAGTATATATTTCCTACAGCACACAAGTTTCAACAGGACAGTGATCCTAAACATGCTTCCAATTCATATATGGAAGAACACAAGATAAACTGTGTACCATGACCAACTTCGTAGTTAGATCAGGAGGATGCTTGTTATATATCACAGATTTGATCCCGTCTGACCGTAACAATATTAATAGTCTTTCGGATGTGACTAAGCCAAGGTATTGTGTTGATGTCTAAGCTGTGCACGTAAAAGAACCATGGAGACTCTGGAATGGGCCACTGTCTGCATCATGCACTATCCTCTAAAATCTTCAGTAGGAGTAGCTCATATGGGCAACCAGTAGCAAAGATTGCAAAAAAAAAAAAATGCATGTTAGTATGTATATACATATAGCATTGGCGAAAGACACTGAACCTGCTACACTCTAGCACGGTGGCTTGGGCAGGAGCTCGGATTTTGTTCACATTCCTGTCTGGCTGCTATACTGTGCAATCATGAGAGAAGCTATCCATGTGTCGATTACCTAGTCAGTATGTATCTATGTACGAAGTCATGTACAAAACCACATGCATACACAAACACCATCTTATCTTTATAAGAGAAAATTATTCAAACTAAAAATGAGTCCCTAATGGCACTGTCTTTCATATTTAACATATTGATGTCTTGGAAGTCGTAACCACATTCGATTCAGGTGCCAAAGGCCTGGAGTTCGCGACCAGCTGTAGCTGTTACGATTGTGCCCTTAGGCAACAAGGGACCTTATCATGCTAGGTCTATGTAATAGCGATATATTAATTATATACAATGTACAGATTGTAATTATTGGCATTGAAACGACGTAAAGTACACTTTATGTCACATATAACGTTCTTCTTCAATAATTCACTATATACCAATTGTCCGCTTATTTATATTCACTATATAATATTATTGTATTGTCCCATATAGTCGTCCCATTACATTAGTTCAGAATAGTCTTCAAGGTGCGGGCGTAAATCCTCATGCCAGCGTTGCTGTAATGGACCAGATCTGCATCAAACAGATCTGGGTATACCACTGCTTTATCTAGACATATAAAATGTCTCTTAAATTTTCGTTGAAGTTTCTTATTTACTGCATGTCATTGTTGATTAAAATTAACAGCCGATAATGTTCCCCGAAACCTGCCATGCTTCCCGATAGCCTGTTAATATATATTTTCTATTCCATTTTCGTTTAGCTTGTTTATAAATTCGAGAATGCTACGCATGATATCTTTTTGGGTTACTGGTAGTGTGTATGTCATTACCACCCAGATTTATGTAGACAGTATGTGGCCTGAACTGTAACAGATTGTCGAATGCCTTTCTAAATCTCTCGTCCATAGATATTTGGTCGGCTCGCATGCCCCCCCCCCGACACCGAAAAACCGAACATCTGCTCCTATACCAAGGTCTCTCTTGCAAAATCTCTGTAGCCTCGAAATGTACGAGTCGCCGAAAATCGGGGTTCGACATTAGCGGAAGACAGATAGATAGTTAATAAACTATTAAAATTACAATGCTATGATGTTTAGAGAGCTATGTGGGTTGCAATAATCTCGGAGTGTGTTCGGTTTTCATATCTCCCACCCCCGCTCGCACACGATTGTGTACCAACGGGGGTCGGAGGTAGACCGGGTGAAGAAATTACCCAGTGCAATTACTAAGTCTAAGAAGATTTAGACACAGGTTGGTTAGTAAATTGTTTGTTAGTTTGTTCTATAGCCAATTTATACCGTATGTCCTTGGTGAGATAAAAACCGTGCAAATATTTTGTTTCTAAGTAGCATTCAAACCAGTGTAGAAGATAACAAGGACACACACTAGATTTTTGAAATGTGTGTCCTAAATAAAATGAACAAGAAATTAGAAGTAGTGGACCAATGAGATGGATGCATGGAACTCTGATTGATCCAAACAATAAAAAAAAAAATAGTTTAACTATAACAGCAGATAAATAATATAGAGACAGGTTTGACCTTAATTAGGGATCTTGGGGTATATTTTTATATCAGCATACCCCATCACCAAAATGTATTTAGAGTAGGTGATTTATAATGGGTTGCATAAGGTAGAGAGATAGATTAAATAAAATAGTAAGAAGGAAGAAGGTAGAAGGACCGGAAGGGGTATCAACAGCTCATAATGGCAAGTAGTTAACTAGTCGCACGAACCGGTGTGAAAATAGCAGGTGCCCCTGAGCAAAGAAGAACGAGCGCTCAGGAATGTGCACTGACTGACCTCTACAAATGTAAATAAACAATTGAAACGAGAAAGAGATATGGCAGGTGCTCGTTTACTTTGTATAGTGCACAGCAGTATCGAGGTTGCTACGAAGATAAAATTCATGGACTATCTTAATATGTATCTGTACTAAGATATTTAGTTGATTGATCCCAAGTACATATAGTTACTACCAGTCATACAGATATATAACTGGTAGTAAAATATCTTCCATAGTTATGGAACATGTCAACAGGATAGAGAATTTCACATATCACAAACGACTAAACCATTAGAGGTATCAGCCTACTATGATGTTTGGTCAACTTTTTTAACATATATAAGTATCACCAAACTAAACTATCATGGGCTACCCCTAAAAATATTTACATAAAACTAATTCCATAGTAGGTTGTACAATGTGTGATATGTGTACCCAAAAATAATACCCCCCCCCCCCCTATAGCCCCCGTGTACTGGGATCATAAAAATTACATCTAAAAAAGGCGGCTTAACCCCTGCGTGACAGCATTTAAAAATAATGTGGTAAAATACACTTCCGTACAAACAACGGTCACCTTCGTAGGGCCTTTAAAATTACATTTAAGTATAAAAAGCAATCAGTTCTTGGCTATTTACAATAAAACTTAGTCACACAGGGGAATGCCAAACTAATAAAAATTAGCGATCGCTCGCGAGATGAAGATTTCATGGCAGGAATACCGGTTCCGTTGTTTACTCGGTGATTTCGGAGACCGACCGCACGCAGTAATTGCTCATATAACTACTCAGCCGGCCAGGCTACTCATGCAACTTGAGGGTATCTGATGACCTTAACCCTTTCAACACCACAGACCTCTAAATAGGCTTACAAAAAGTGTAGATCCAGATGAGCCGGCTCGTGACAAGCCGTCTCATCAGAATCTGCACTTTTTGCCAGTGATATGACTATTTTTAGACATAATTACCCATTTTGATAAATGAATTTGTCCAAATGTGATTTTCTGATTCATTTATTGGTTTATGAATATCATGGACCAGTCCATGTGAGTTACTTGGTGTTGAATGGGTTAATTAAAGTAGAGGATGATGTTGGGTGTCCTTGTTTGTTTTAAGTTATTTCTTAAGCTTATTCAGAACTTATATATATTTATAGATAAGGTTTTACAGTCTAATACCTACTGGAGTGGTATTAAGATTAATGAAGAATTGTTAAAAAAAAAAAAAAAAAA
>JABXNX010001261.1:0-13225 GCA_014843695.1 Archivesica marissinica | reverse complement strand
TATGAGGGAAAGGGTTTATGAACATTGGTTTGGCTACTACATTGTCAATGTATGTCATATTGGTAATGGCATCAACAGGTGCTTCTATGTGGGAAAGGGTTTATGAACATTGGTTTGGCTACTACATTGTCAATGTATGTCATATTAGTAATGGTGTCAAGAGGTGCTTCTATGGGGGAAAGGGTTTATGAACATTGGTTTGGCTACTATATTGTCAATGTATGTCGTATTGGTAATGGCGTCAAGAGGTGCTTCTATGCGGGAAAGGGTTTATGAACATTGGTTTGGCTACTATATTGTCAATGTATGTCGTATTGGTAATGGCGTCAAAAGGTGCTTCTATGAGGGAAAGGGTTTATGAACATTGGTTTGGCTACTATATTGTCAATGTATGTCATATTGGTAATGGCGTCAAGAGGTGCTTCTATGGGGTAAAGGTTTATGAACATTGGTTTGGCTATTACATTGTCAATGTATGTTGTATAGGTAATGGAGTCAAGAGGTGCTTCTATGAGGGAAAGGGTTTATGAACATTGGTTTGGCTACTACATTGTCAATGTATGTCGTATAGGTAATGGAGTCAAGAGGTGCTTCTATGAGGGAAAGGGTTTATGAACATTGGTTTGGCTACTACATTGTCAATGTATGTCGTATAGGTAATGGAGTCAAGAGGTGCTTCTATGTGGGAAAGGGTTTATGAACATTGGTTTGGCTACTATATTGTCAATGTATGTCGTATTGGTAATGGCGTCAAGAGGTGCTTCTATGTGGGAAAGGGTTTATGAACATTGGTTTGGCTACTATATTGTCAATGTATGTCGTATTGGTAATGGCGTCAAGAGGTGCTTCTATGTGGGAAAGGGTTTATGAACATTGGTTTGGCTACTATATTGTCAATGTATGTCGTATTGGTAATGGCGTCAAGAGGTGCTTCTATGAGGGAAAGGGTTTATGAACATTGGTTTGGCTACTATATTGTCAATGTATGTCGTATTGGTAATGGCGTCAAGAGGTGCTTCTATGAGGGAAAGGGTTTATGAACATTGGTTTGGCTACTATATTGTCAATGTATGTTGTATTGGTAATGGCGTCAAGAGGTGCTTCTATGAGGGAAAGGGTTTATGAACATTGGTTTGGCTACTATATTGTCAATGTATGTTGTATTGGTAATGGCGTCAAGAGGTGCTTCTATGAGGGAAAGGGTTAATGAACATTGGTTTGGCTACTATATTGTCAATGTATGTCGTATTGGTAATGGCGTCAAGAGGTGCTTCTATGAGGGAAAGGGTTATGAACATTGGTTTGGCTACTATATTGTCAATGTATGTCGTATTGGTAATGGCGTCAAGAGGTGCTTCTATGAGGGAAAGGGTTAATGAACATTGGTTTGGCTACTATATTGTCAATGTATGTCGTATTGGTAATGGCGTCAAGAGGTGCTTCTATGAGGGAAAGGGTTATGGACATTGGTTTGGCTACTATATTGTCAATGTATGTTGTATTGGTAATGGCATCAAGAGGTGCTTCTATGAGGGAAAGGGTTATGGACATTGGTTTGGCTACTATATTGGCAATGTATGTTGTATTGGTAATGGCGTCAAGAGGTGCTTCTATGAGGGAAAGGGTTAATGAACATTGGTTTGGCTACTATATTGTCAATGTATGTGGTATTGGTAATGGCGTCAAGAGGTGCTTCTATGAGGGAAAGGGTTAATGAACATTGGTTTGGCTACTATATTGTCAATGTATGTTGTATTGGTAATGGCGTCAAGAGGTGCTTCTATGAGGGAAAGGGTTATGAACATTGGTTTGGCTACTATATTGTCAATGTATGTTGTATTGGTAATGGCGTCAAGAGGTGCTTCTATGAGGGAAAATATTATGTTTGAATGAGATAAGTATTACTGATCTTAATTATATTTCCATCCATGTTATTGGTGGAGGAAGACCCATGAAAGTATTTCAGGCACAGACAGGTGCCCAGGTGGAACCGCCAACCTTCTGCAAGTGAGCTGGATAACTTCCTAGCATGACAGAAATTGAAACTCATAGAATTCGAACATACAGCGGTGAGGGATTAGCGAATTGAAGTCAGGATCTTAAACCATTCGCCCACAGAGGTCCTAATTGGCAGTATGCATAGACTCAGTAACTGCCAAACCTGTCTTAACAGTCACTTAATTTACTAAGCAGCCCACATGAAGTAAGCATCCAGGTGCAAGATTTCCAGTTTGTGGTAATTTGTTAATATTTATTAAATCAAGAACCCACTTTTCTTTCGTAATCTACAATTATGTTTAATAATCTTTTGTTGGCTCCAATTATATAAGGTTTGACATTTCATAATTTCTCTTTGGAGAAAGATTTATTAAAACTCGATATTATGTGCATGCGTATTATTATTATTATATTTCGGGTTTTACGCCTGCATCAGCACCATTTTGGGCTATATCGCCAGTGGGCAGTTTACCTAACAACACCTTTCCTGGGCAGGCTCCAGTGGTTAACCAGTACTTGGGTGCACCAACCTCCGTAAGAAACTGCCAACTTTTTCATATTAATGAGACACGGCCTGAGCGGGGCTCGAACCCGTGATCATCAGTGATGATACGTTACAGTGGTATACAAGTCAGCGACCTTAACCACTCGATCACGGAGGCGGTCTACATGCGTATTATACAAATGTACGATGTAAAGAAAGTCAACGGAAAATACGACAACAGAGTTTTTAAATGGGTCATCATTCACGACTGCTCGAACGGACGGATCTGTAGTCCAGTGGTAACACGCTGGACAGGTAAGCCAGGGATCGCAGGTTCGATCCCCCCGTCTGACCCTAAAAAAATTAAGTCTTTCAGATGTGACTTTAAACTGAGATCTCAGTGCTTTACACCGTGCCAGAACCAGAGGAGATTCTGGAATGGGTCTCTGTCTGTATCATTGCACTATCCTCCATAAAATCTAAAATGACTAATCTCTTCAGGAGGTGTCACTCATATGGGTAACCGGTAGCGACGGTAAATAAACGTAAAACACACACACACACCGTTTGAACGGTCATTACTAACCTTAATAAACCAAATTATAAACCCAAACCCATACAAGATCCTGAACATGGCTTCTTAATATTAAATTACACACAAATATTATAAAACATAAAACAGTTTTCCAAGTAAAACTAAAAAAACTTACATTACATAATATCAGGTTATCTTAAATCCGTCATAATAACCAATTAGCATTTATAGACTGAAGCCATTCTAATGACAACATTTGCAATTAAGTGAATCTGGTACTACATTTTTCCTACCAGATTTCTCTGCTAATCACACGCCCAATTAATTCTCATTTATCCAACACTAACTGACAAGTAACCATAATAAAAGTTAGCCTCCTGGCATGACTCATGGCTAAAACAAAAACAACTGTATCTTTACAATAAAGAATGCTATTGTTCTAGACAGCATGTTTTTGACTGTTTACATACAAAATTACTTACTAAGGTCTGCTCAGAAATATGCAAACATCAGATTCACGGAATGTTTTATTAAATCGTTTTCTTTCATTATTAATGTTTAATTGTCCTACTCTGAATGGCAATTATGAAACAATAAAAAGGGGTTAACATTATTTAAAGAAAATATATTATCAGCTCAAACAGCCTTAGCTGAAAGGTCATAAATTACAAAGTATATGACTTATTTCCCTTGATTACTCTTCATTGGAAACCAGCTTAAGAACAGGTGGATTTGTGTAACAGTCAAACCTGTCTTAAGCAGCCAGCAAAGTGAATCACAGAAAGTGGCTACTTAGCACAGGTGGCTGCTTAATACAGGTCAAATGTATAATAAAACAACATATTGGGAATCTGGAAACTGGCTGCTTAATACAGATTGGCTGCTTAATAGAGGTGACTAACAACAGGTTTAACTGTACTTACTTTCTATTACAGTCAAACCTGTTTTAAGCAGCCAAACACAGGTTTGACTGTACAATAGTTTTCTATGTTGTTCCTATGCAACAATACAGTTCTTCAAATTTGAGGACTTTTGAACTAAAACTACATTGTACCTGGTCTTGTTTGTTTTTTTTGAGACTAGTGAAAGATACCGAACAACTGCTTGGTTATCCTCCATGTTCAATGAATATAGCACCGATACAGGATACCTTAGTTTATAGTCCCATCTGAAAGACACCCTTTCCTTCATAGAGATTTAGATTAATATACTATTATATCTCCATACAAACGAGAGCCATTTAGCTATCATTGTTTGGGTGAGATGGAGAATTGAACTGGAGTTATTTTGTACGACAATGGTTGAAAACTTGAAAGCGGTGTTATTTTGTATGACAATGGTTGAAAGTGGTGTTATTTTGTACGACAATGGTTGAAAGTGGTGTTATTTTGTACGACAATGGTTGAAAGTGGTGTTATTTTGTATGACAATGGTTGAAAGTGGTGTTATTTTGTATGACAATGCTTGAAAGTGGTGTTATTTTGTATGACAATGCTTGAAAGTGGTGTTATTTTGTATGACAATGCTTGAAAGTGGTGTTATTTTGTATGACAATGCTTGAAAGTGGTGTTATTTTATATGACAATGCTTGAAAGTGGTGTTATTTTATATGACAATGGTTGAAAGTGGTGTTATTGTGTATGACAATGCTTGAAAGTGGTGTTATTTTGTATGACAATGGTTGAAAGTGGTGTTATTTTGTATGACAATGCTTGAAAGTGGTGTTATTTTGTATGACAATGCTTGAAAGTGGTGTTATTTTGTATGACAATGGTTGAAAGTGGTGTTATTTTGTATGACAATGGTTGAAAGTGGTGTTATTTTGTATGACAATGCTGGAAAGTGGTGTTATTTTATATGACAATGGTTGAAAGCGGTGTTATTTTGTATGACAATGCTGGAAAGTGGTGTTATTTTGTATGACAATGCTGGAAAGTGGTGTTATTTTGTATGACAATGGTTGAAAGTGGTGTTATTTTGTATGACAATGCTGGAAAGTGGTGTTATTTTGTATGACAATGGTTGAAAGTGGTGTTATTGTGTATGACAATGGTTGAAAGTGGTGTTATTTTGTATGACAATGCTTGAAAGTGGTGTTATTTTGTATGACAATGCTTGAAAGTGGTGTTATTTTGTATGACAATGCTTGAAAGTGGTGTTATTTTGTATGACAATGGTTGAAAGTGGTGTTATTTTGTATGACAATGGTTGAAAGTGGTGTTATTTTGTATGACAATGGTTGAAAGTGGTGTTATTTTGTATGACAATGGTTGAAAGTGGTGTTATTTTGTATGACAATGCTTGAAAGTGGTGTTATTTTGTATGACAATGCTTGAAAGTGGTGTTATTTTGTATGACAATGCTTTAAAGTGGTGTTATTTTATATGACAATGCTTGAAAGTGGTGTTATTTTGTATGACAATGGTTGAAAGTGGTGTTATTTTATATGACAATGCTTGAAAGTGGTGTTATTTTGTATGACAATGGTTGAAAGTGGTGTTATTTTATATGACAATGCTTGAAAGTGGTGTTATTTTGTATGACAATGCTTGAAAGTGGTGTTATTTTATATGACAATGCTGGAAAGTGGTGTTATTTTATATGACAATGGTTGAAAGCGGTGTTATTTTGTATGACAATGCTGGAAAGTGGTGTTATTTTGTATGACAATGCTGGAAAGTGGTGTTATTTTGTATGACAATGGTTGAAAGTGGTGTTATTTTGTATGACAATGTTGGAAAGTGGTGTTATTTTGTATGACAATGGTTGAAAGTGGTGTTATTGTGTATGACAATGGTTGAAAGTGGTGTTATTGTGTATGACAATGGTTGAAAGTGGTGTTATTTTCACAACAAAACGTTTAAATCATGAGATCTCAAGTCAGGATTATTTTAACTAGGGATGACAACCAATGAATATTCGATCCAACGTCCGAATATCCGAATACTATTCCAGTATTCGAATATTCGGAAAAGTGTTTTTATATTGTCCTCAAAAATAACACCACCTGCCCAGTCACACGTTTGGAAATGTTTCGCTCTAAGAATAAGAAAACTGCTAGGTGTAATCTATGCAAATTGGATTTAAGATATTCGGGTACAATATCAATCTGCGTAAACTGCTAGGTGTAATCTATGCAAATTGGATTTAAGATATTCGGGTACAATATCAATCTGAATAATCATTTAATTTTGAAGAAGATATCGTTTACGCGGAAAACATAAATTAGGTTAGTTTGACAATTTGTATAAGAGTTTGAGTGATTTTGAGTTTTTGATAGAATTCTATCGAATATTCGAATAGCTTCCCGACCGAATATTGGAATAGCATAATCGCTATTCGTTGCCATCCCTAGTTTTAACCCTTCAATTGAAAGGAATGTGGAAACAACATAGATCCAGATCAGCCACTGCGCAATGCCAAGTCTGATCAGGATATATATGCTGTTGGCTGAATGTTTTAGCTCCATGCACTATCCGAATAGCAAACAGCATGTACAGAGGTGTATCTAACGGGTGTGGCGTTTTATAGGGACATTAATTGTGCAAGATGGAGATGATTTCAATCTTCCAATACTAAAAAAAAAAAATTGACATAAAAATCATCACCGTGCTATACCATTTAGTGTTTGATAGAAAATGAAAATGTTGGTTATATTTAGAATCCAGGATTTTTCTCTGATGTTAATACATTCATTACCATCTAAATTAATGTCTGAATCATTTGTTATTAAGGAATATGTGTTTTTTCTATATTCGATATGCAAGCAATTTTTTTAATACTTGCAAGGTTGCCATTCTGTACTAGGGCATGAAACACCATCTGTACAGGTCATGAATACCCACTGTACTGGGCATGAAACACCATCCGTACAGGTCATGAATACCCACTGTACTGGGCATGAAACACCATCCGTACAGGTCATGAATACCCACTGTACTGCATGGGCATGAAACACCCTCTGTACTGGGCATGAAACACCCTCTGTACTGGGCATGAAACACCCTCTGTACTGGGCATGAAAAACCCTCCATACTGGGCATGAAACACCCTCTGTACTTGGCATGAAACACCCTCCATACTGGGCATGAAAAACCCTCCATACTGGGCATGAAACACCCTCTGTACTGGGCATGAAACACCCTCTGTACTTGGCATGAAACCCCTCCATACTGGGCATGAAACACCCTCTGTACTGGGCATGAAACACCCTCTGTACAGGTCATGAAACACCCTCTGTACCTGGCATGAACACCCTCTGTACTTGGCATGAAACACCCTCTGTACTGGGCATGAAACCCCTCTGTACTTGGCATGAAACACCCTCTGTACTTGGCATGAAACACCCTCCATACTGGGCATGAAACACCCTCTGTACTTGGCATGAAACACCCTCTGTACTGGGCATGAAACACCCTCTGTACTGGGCATGAAACACCCTCCATACGGCATGAAACACCCTCTGTACTGGGCATGAACACCCTCTGTACTTGGCATGAAACACCCTCTGTACTGGCATGAAACACCCTCTGTACTGGGCATGAAACACCCTCTGTACAGGTCATGAAACACCCTCTGTACTTGGCATGAAACACCCTCTGTACTTGGCATGAAACACCCTCTGTACAGGTCATGAAACACCCTCTGTACTTGGCATGAAACACCCTCTGTACTTGGCATGAAACACCCTCTGTACTGGGCATGAAACACCCTCTGTACTTGGCATGAAACACCCTCCATACTGGGCATGAAACACCCTCTGTACTGGGCATGAAACACCCTCCATACTGGGCATGAAACACCCTCCATACTGGGCATGAAACACCCTCTGTACAGGTCATGAAACACCCTCCATACTGGGCATGAAACACCCTCCATACTGGGCATGAAACACCCTCTGTACTGGGCATGAAACACCCTCTGTACAGGTCATGAAACACCCTCCATACTGGGCATGAAACACCCTCCATACTGGGCATGAAACACCCTCTGTACTGGGCATGAAACACCCACTGTACCGGTCATGAAACACCCTCTGTACTGGTCATCAGGGTTCCCTCTATCTGAATGTTTGTCTGCGCCACTTCTGTCGCCAATTGAAAAACACTGGAGACAATTTTAAAAAACTTGGAGCCAACTAAGAGCCATATAGTTCACAAATAAATATTTGAAGCCATGTATTTGACAAAACATGTGCAAAATAAGTTGCGCCAAATATTTTCGCCAATTCACAAAATTTAGCACCAATATTTGTTTTTTGTCGCAATTGGCGACGGACAGCGGGAACCCTGGTCATGAAACAATCTGTACATGAAACAGCAAAATCTCTTTACTATAAAAACTTGAAAAATGTCCTATCTCAGAATGCAACTAAACTGTGAAAAGTTGACTGATTCCTAAAACACACAATATTGTTTTTCATTTGAATATAATTAGTTTGAACAATGGAGTACCCATTTTATAAACCTTAATATCTCAGTCTTCCCAATAAGTCATACATCAATAAAAACACACTTCCAAGCAATATTCTACAGCTAAGTTAATAACATCATAAATCTAATAACATTATATATCACTAAGCTATTCCATTTAAAAAATACTTTAAATTAAATAATCACTTTAATGAAACAGTACTTACTGTGTTCAAACAATATCTCCATTTTGCAGTTTTGCACATATTTACAACATTGATTGATATTTGATTGATATTTGATTTTCTCAAATTTGACAACAAAATACAAAACTACCTAGTTTTAATACCGAGATGATTTCGGTGACCCAGTTAAATTGAATAAACTATCTTATTCTTCAAACATTATTTTGTTAAAAAGATAATATTTCACATAAAAAAGCTAACGGTACACTGAATGACATTAAGAACGCATCACCTACATGGGGGGGGATTTTTACACAAATGTGTTTGCAATTTGAGGATTCTCATAAAGACTTGATTGTTGTAACCAGGCGCGTAGCTGCCATTAAGCCAAAAGGCCCGGGCCTGCACATCATTTTGACAAAAAAATAAATATATATTTTACTATAATAGATCTAGGCTACCTAGATATTCCTGTCCTAGACCTATACTAATGTATAATAGATACTAATCAGTCTTTGCTACACTAAACATTAATAACAAAACACTCCATTGCAATGACTAGACGGTGTACGTTTGTTTATTGGCGATGAGCATCTGGCACCGGATATATATGATGTATGTTCTTATTACATACAGAACATTTGCAAATCATTGAATACATCCTGTAGTCATAACATTATGATTTCTATCCGCTTACAGGCTGAACGCAACATTCTATACGCTTACAGGCTGAACGCAACATTCTATATGCTTACAGGCTGAACGCAACATTCTATACGCTTACAGGCTGAACGCAACATTCTATACGCTTACAGGCTGAATGCAACATTCTATACGCTTACAGGCTGAACGCAACATTCTATACGCTTACAGGCTGAATGCAACATTCTATACGCTTACAGGCTGAACGCAACATTCTATACGCTTACAGGCTGAACGCAACATTCTATACGCTTACAGGCTGAACGCAACATTCTATACGCTTACAGGCTGAACGCAACATTCTATACGCTTACAGGCTGAACGCAACATTCTATACGCTTACAGGCTGAACGCAACATTCTATACGCTTACAGGCTGAACGCAACATTCTATACGCTTACAGGCTGAACGCAACATTCTATACGCTTACAGGCTGAACGCAACATTCTATACGCTTACAGGCTGAACGCAACATTCTATACGCTTACAGGCTGAACGCAACATTCTATACGCTTACAGGCTGAACGCAACATTCTATACGCTTACAGGCTCAACGCAACATTCTATACGCTTACAGGCTCAACGCAACATTCTATACGCTTACAGGCTGAACGCAACATTCTATACGCTTACAGGCTCAACGCAACATTCTATACGCTTACAGGCTGAACGCAACATTCTATACGCTTACAGGCTGAACGCAACATTCTATACGCTTACAGGCTGAACGCAACATTCTATACGCTTACAGGCTGAACGCAACATTCTATACGCTTACAGGCTGAACGCAACATTCTATACGCTTACAGGCTGAACGCAACATTCTATACGCTTACAGGCTGAACGCAACATTCTATACGCTTACAGGCTCAACGCAACATTCTATACGCTTACAGGCTGAACGCAACATTCTAACGCTTACAGGCTGAACGCAACATTCTATACGCTTACAGGCTGAACGCAACATTCTATACGCTTACAGGCTGAACGCAACATTCTATACGCTTACAGGCTGAACGCAACATTCTATACGCTTACAGGCTGAACGCAACATTCTATACGCTTACAGGCTCAACGCAACATTCTATACGCTTACAGGCTCAACGCAACATTCTATACGCTTACAGGCTCAATGCAACATTCTATACGCTTACAGGCTCAACGCAACATTCTATACGCTTACAGGCTCAACGCAACATTCTATACGCTTACAGGCTCAACGCAACATTCTATACGCTTACAGGCTCAACGCAACATTCTATACGCTTACAGGCTCAACGCAACATTTCGACAACGACACCCGCCCTCAAATTGATTGTTTAGATCCACGATTTCTAAGTTGTTTAAAAAACAAATTCAAATTGTTTCTCTCTCACAGCCGAATGCTACGTTTTTGATTTGACTCGCCCAGAAAAAACCAAGGATAAAAACTATTTTCTATAGGAAAAACCCTGGAAATCTGTGCCCGTTTGTCAACGTCAAATCGCATTATGTCGGGCCTCATCACAGCCTGTAACGTATCGCTAAACATTTTACAATTACATGTACATGTCTTACAAATTTTGATCACAAAGTCAAATTTCAGAAATAAAATTTGATGTTATCTGCACGAAATCGTCTAGTAGAATGAATCTTTCAATACTTCTACACACGATATTTATGACACATATACCATGAAAACCCCGTGCAGTAACTGACCAATACTACCACTATACGGAATACGTTCCGCGGAAAGACAAATATTTCACGCTATTCTTCGTGAAATGTATATTATACCTTCAGCCCATGGATAGAGTGCAGAATTGTTATTGCTTTTGATGTACATGTATAGCTAAGCAGAACAGTGTATTGTCATGTTTATTTGTTATAAAAACATGTCCGAATTTGTCTTTTAAATGCAGCAGAATGCGGGAAATTGCACCCTAAAAACCAAAAAATTCCGGGGGTGCATGCCCGGACCTCCTAGCAACCTCGTTCGCTACGCTCACTCAACATTTTTTACCCGGGCCTGCACATAATTTGCCTCCTGGCTACGCCCCTGGTAACTACTGGTATTCTTGATGTACCTATACAATTTATTTCCATATGCCTTACGGTATGAACATGCTATTTTTGAAAACAGGTCTCATGTAAAAAATACCCCCCCCCCCCTCCCATGACAATACATGATTGCAGTGGTGCATTTTAAAAGTTGTTCAGTGTATTAGGCCAGTCAAATTTACTTACTGGTATTTCATATACATGTTTGTAAGATTATGGTGGTGGGGTGGTGACCGATGGGTGTGGGGCTGGGGTGGTGATGGGTGGTTGTGTGGGGCTGGGGTGGTGATGGGTGGGGGTGTGGGGCTGGGGTGTTTGTGTGGGGCTTGGGTGGGGGTGTGGGCGGGGTGGTTGTGTGGTTGAGGTGGTGATGGTGGTGGTGTGGGTCTGGGGTGTGGGTGGTTGTGGGGTTGAGGTGGTGATGGGTGGGGTGTGGGGCTGGGTGGTTGTGTGGGGTTGAGGTGATGGGTGGTTGTGTGGGGTTGAGGTGGTGATGGTGGTTGTGTGGGGTTGAGGTGGTGATGGGTGGTGGTGTGGGGCTGGGGTGATGGGTGGTTGTGTGGGGTTGAGGTGGTGATGGGTGGTTGTGTGGGTTGAGGTGATGGGTGGTTGTGTGGGGTTGAGTGGTGATGGGTGGTTGTGTGGGGTTGAGGTGGTGATGGGTGGTTGTGTGGGGTTGAGGTGATGGGTGGTGTGGGCTGGGTGATGGTGGTGGTGTGGTCTGGGGTGAGGTGGTTTGTGGGGTTGAGGTGGTGATGGGTGGTTGTGTGGGGCTGGGTGGTGATGGGTGGTTGTGTGGGGTTGAGGTGGTGATGGGTGGGGGTGTGGAACTGGGGTGGTGGTGGGATTGTGGTTGTGTGGGATTGAGGTGATGGGTGGTGGTGTGGGGCTGGGGTGTGATGGTGGTTGTGTGGGGTTGAGGTGATGGGTGGTGGTGTGGGGCTGGGGTGATGGGTGGTTGTGTGGGGTTGAGGTGGTGATGGGTGGTGGTGTGGGTCTGGGGTGATGGGTGGTTGTGTGGGGTTGAGGTGGTGATGGGTGGGGGTGTGGGGCTGGGGTGGTGATGGGTGGTGGTGTGGGTCTGGGGTGATGGGTGGGGGTGGGGGGTTGAGGTTCTAATTTCTTTGTATCAGAATGCAAAGCCAGGAATATTCTGAAATATATATCACTGTCTAGCTGTAATTAGTTACAAATTACTATGACAATAGAAAGATTAAGAATGTTGTAGGGGCTTGGATAACACACATGATCAATTTAACCCTTTCCTTCATAGAGGTTTAGGTTAATATACTATTATATCTCCATACAAATGACAGCCATTTAGCTATTATACAATGGATAAGTAGCCACCAAATATTACTGGGACTACATGAGATTTTGGCCTTTATTATGAACATTGCTTTGGCTACTACATTGTTAATGTATGTCGTGTCGGTAATGGCGTCGAGGTGTTTCTATGAGGGAAAGGGTTTATTATGAACATTGGTTTGGGTACTACATTGTCAATGTATGTCGTATCGGTAATGGCGTCGAGAGGTGCTTCTATGAGGGAAAGGGTTAAACAATGTGTCTACTTTAGCCCGTGGTGGGGGAGGGGGGTGATGTGGGTGTTGTATAGCTATACAGGGAGGGGGATGATGTGGGTGTTGTATAGCTATACAGGGAGGGGGTGATGTGGGTGTTGTATAGCAATACAGGGAGGGGGCGATGTGGGTGTTGTATAGCTATACAGGGAGGGGGATGATGTGGGTGTTGTATAGCTATACAGGGAGGGGGATGATGTGGGTGTTGTATAGCTATACAGGGAGGCAGATGATGTGGGTGTTGTATAGCAATACAGGGAGGGGGTGATGTGGGTGTTGTATAGCTA
>JABXNX010000179.1:31248-60689 GCA_014843695.1 Archivesica marissinica | reverse complement strand
TTTCTAGTACATAAATGAAATAATTACATATTTATCATCAAGAACTATTCAAAGCTATTACATATGTACGTATATTTCACAAGACGTTCTCCAATGCATCTTTGATAACCAGCAAAAAAAAACCTTGACGAAACGAAATACAGGAATTATTTAAGGAATCATGTACGAACAATTGTAATATGTATTGTGAAAACAATATTACAGATTGCATGTGAATTAAGTGTATGAAATACAATATATCAACGTTATTATGTACTTAATTACATAATGTTATTATATGCATTCAACAATGTTTTTGCATAATATTATGTCCAGATACAGTCATTAGCAGAAACTCAGTTCTAAAGTAGCATTGAATGAAATGCTTTAACACTGGCTACTATTCTCTCATTTGCATAATCAGAAACATCGTGTTGCTGAAGACCGGACAGTAAGTCATATATCTGTATGACTGGCTCTTGAGTAATGAACTTCAAATATAATGCAATATGTGCATATGACACAATATCTTGACATAAATATGTCCGAAGTTTTTCGTTACAACAGCAGAAAAGAATTTTATGGACAAGAATATTTTCAACATGCAGACTGCATTTTTCACATTTCTCACTACGGTTATATGACAATAATTTGCATAACACATATACGGCAGTAACACAGTATCGTTTTGCATTTGGATATTTGCGACTAATTCGCCAGAGTAGACAAGGGCCCTGATTAGGGAATAAACTGTTACATAACCGCAGCGTTAATTCACTCTCTAAATTTATCATACATTTATTGTGTTCATATTGATATACATGTCTTTTGAGAACGGACTTCCACACACATTGTGTAGGGAATGAGGCACTTTCAAGACTGCATTAATCAATTAGTGACCCCTGTAAGGTGTGAACAACATGTCATCACCCTCCTTTGTTATTTGGAGACAAATCGCGATGACATTTCGCACCTTCGGGCACGCATTGGGTCATTCTTTGTTTTCGAAACTTAATTGATTGAAATTTAAACAAACATATATATCGTTTTAAGTTATGATTTAACTGCAATTGATTAAAATTTGATTTGAATTTTTTTTTTAATATTCGAATATGGTTTTAATATTCGAATATTCGGACGTTCGAACGAATATTCGAATATTCGAACATTCATTGCCATCCCTAATATATATATATATATATATATATACAGTCAAACCTGTCTTAAGCAGCCAGCCAAGGGAATCACAGAAAGTGACTGCTTAGCACACGTGGCTGCTTAATAGAGGTCAAATGTATAGTAAAACAACATATTGGGAATCTGGACATTGACTGCTTAATACAGGTTGGCTGCTTAATGGAGGTGACCACTAACACAGGTTTGCCTGTAATACAAGACATGACAATTTCAGGTAGAGCAAACGGATCCGGCCACAAGTTCTGTACTGGATGACATAATTATGTCAGTTGGCATATTACAGAATGTGTTGCTATGTCAACCGGAACACTATCTTGATATACAGAAATAAAGAAAGATCCCGAACCACCACTCCCTGTATTATATTCAATTGATTTAAATGAATCCAACCGTGTTTAACTGTAATGTAAGGAGCCCAATGACACATAAATGGGACATAAATGTTATACCTCCATAAATTGCCTTTTAATGACAAGTGATGTGCCGGGTATAGCAACTGAAATAAATATTGGAGCAAATCTCTCCCATGCTGTAAATTGTATCGATAGGGTTGTGTTTGAACATAAACTTGAAGAATTGGAAGAAAGGTCAACATAGATTAAAAAATAACGGCTTTCCCACACATGCTACAATGTGGTACTCTCTTTTTGGGCATGTTTTCTGCATCTACAGGTTACCTCAACCTGTCAAACTTTAATTTCAACTAATGTATTCTTTCAGTAGCAGATATATACAATGGTAAACCTGACTTAATTCCCTTCCACTAGCTGATATATACAATGGTAAACCTGACTTAATTCCCTTTCAGTAGCAGATATATACAATGGTAAACCTGACTTAATTCCCTTCCACTAGCAGATATATACAATGGTAAACCTGACTTAATTCCCTTCCACTAGCAGACATATACAATGGTAAACCTGACTTAATTCCCTTCCAGTAGCAGACATATACATGGTAAACCCGACTTAATTCCCTTCCAGTAGCAGACATATACAATGGTAAACCTGACTTAATTCCCTTCCAGTAGCAGACATATACATGGTAAACCCGACTTAATTCCCTTCCAGTTGCAGACATATACAATGGTAAACCTGACTTAATTCCCTTTCAGTAGCAGATATATACAATGGTAAACCTGGCTTAATTCCATTTCAGTAACAGATATATACAATGGTAAACCTGACTTAATTCCCTTTCGGTAGCAGACATATACATGCTAAACCTGACTTAATTCCCTTTCAGTAGCAGACATATACATGCTAAACCTGACTTAATTCCCTTTCAGTAGCAGATATATACAATGGTAAACCTGACTTAATTCCCTTTCAGTAGCAGATATATACATGGTAAACCTGACTTAATTCCCTTTCAGTAGCAGATATATACATGCTAAACCTGACTTAATTCCCTTTCAGTAGCAGACATATACATGCTAAACCTGACTTAATTCCCTTTCAGTAGCAGATATATACATGCTAAACCTGACTTAATTCCCTTTCAGTAGCAGATATATACATGCTAAACCTGACTTAATTCCCTTTCAGTAGCAGATATATACATGCTAAACCTGACTTAATTCCCTTTCAGTAGCAGATATATACATGCTAAACCTGACTTAATTCCCTTTCAGTAGCAGATATATACATGCTAAACCTGACTTAATTCCCTTTCAGTAGCAGATATATACATGCTAAACCTGACTTAATTCCCTTTCAGTAGCAGATATATACATGCTAAACCTGACTTAATTCCCTTTCAGTAGCAGATATATACATGCTAAACCTGACTTAATTCCCTTTCAGTAGCAGATATATACATGCTAAACCTGACTTAATTCCCTTTCAGTAGCAGATATATACATGCTAAACCTGACTTAATTCCCTTTCAGTAGCAGATATATACATGCTAAACCTGACTTAATTCCCTTTCAGTAGCAGATATATACATGCTAAACCTGACTTAATTCCCTTTCAGTAGCAGACATATACATGGTAAACCTGACTTAATTCCCTTTCAGTAGCAGATATATACATGCTAAACCTGACTTAATTCCCTTTCAGTAGCAGATATATACATTAAACCGACTTAATTCCCTTTCAGTAGCAGATATATACAATGGTAAACCTGACTTAATTCCCTTTCAGTAGCAGATATATACATGGTAAACCTGACTTAATTCCCTTTCAGTAGCAGACATATACAATGGTAAACCTGACTTAATTCCCTTCAGTAGCAGATATATACAATGGTAAACCTGACTTAATTCCCTTTCAGTAGCAGACATATACAATGGTAAACCTGACTTAATTCCCTTTCAGTAGCAGATATACAATGGTAACCTGATTTGTTCCCTTTTAGTAGCAGATATACAATGGTAAACCGACTTAATTCCCTTTCAGTAGCAGACATATACATGGTAAACCTGACTAATTCCCTTTCAGTAGCAGATATATACAATGGTAAACCTGACTTAATTCCCTTTCAGTAGCAGATATATACAATGGTAAACCTGACTTAATTCCCTTTCAGTAGCAGATATATACAATGGTAAACCTGACTTAATTCCCTTTCAGTAGCAGATATATACAATGGTAAACCTGACTTAATTCCCTTCCAGTAGCAGATATATACAATGGTAAACCTGACTTAATTCCCTTCCAGTAGCAGACATATACAATGGTAAACCCGACTTAATTCCCTTTCAGTAGCAGACATATACAATGGTAAAGCCGACTTAATTCCCTTTCAGTAGCAGAAATATACATGCTAAACCTGACTTAATTCCCTTCCAGTAGCAGACATATCGTCCGACTCCTTATAATGACGCTCACATGAAACGACGCGAATTATGTTTTGACCTCGTTTTCAATATTTACAATATACGGTGACGTCATTTTCATCTGCAGTTTGTAAACATGATACGAGATTTCCTAGACTAAATGTGGAACGTGAGAAATTACAAGGTAATTTTTATAGCAATGTTACTGCAAGCAGTCTGTTTTAACAACAAAATCCAAATGCAACTTTGTGCGTTACATTAAATAGCCTATATTTTGTAACATGCTACTGCAAACATAACAATTCTTGGTCCGTCTGCTCGGCTAAGTTCTGCGTATCGGTAGGTCACGTGGCACTTGATTCACTGTTAGGAAAGGTGTATGCGTTATATACGTTATTGCTGTGATCCCTCTGCGATAGTAAAATAGAGCCCAACCAATATCTGTGCAGGCTCCCAAACGCAAGAATAAACAGTATCCACCAACTTCTATGACCACTGCTTGTATGCATGTACGGACTACTCGGAGTGCTATAAAGCAAGGCATAATTTCTAGTTAAATGTTATTATTTTCAAATTGTTCATAGTTATAGTTTACATATGGTAAAACAGGGTATATATTCATGTTTATGAGCACAATTAAATAAAGGCATGTTATACACTCAGTTTTTATGTAATTTAGTGACGCATAATTAATTTTCTCGCTAGTTTGAGATGACGTAATATACCTGTAATGCACAGAGCAGATACAGGGGAGTGAATGAATTAAATGTAGAACGTAATTAGTCAACCAATGAAATGCGTCGCTTTAGGTATTTCTCCACTCAGTGGAATTCCCAATAGGGGCATGAGTCGATGTGGTATTTTGACACTAAATAAGCGTAATAGCATAATTTCTCGCGTTGAAAATGTAGAAAAGGATCTATTTATACAGATAATACACTATTTACATGAGTTCATTCGTTTTATGTTATGTCATTGTTGAGTCTTCGCTTAAATGCATCGGAACTCGGTATTCAAGATATACATGGTAAACCTGACTTAATTCCCTTCCAGTAGCAGACATATACAATGGTAAACCTGACTTAATTCCCTTCCAGTAGCAGATATATACAATGGTAACCCGACTTAATTCCCTTCCAGTAGCAGACATATACAATGGTAAACCCGACTTAATTCCCTTCCAGTAGCAGATATATACAATGGTAAACCTGACTTAATTCCCTTCCAGTAGCAGACATATACAATGGTAAACCCGACTTAATTCCCTTCCAGTAGCAGACATATACAATGGTAAACCTGACTTAATTCCCTTCCAGTAGCAGACATATACAATGGTAAACCTGACTTAATTCCCTTTCCAGTAGCAGACATATACATAGTTAACCCGACTTAATTCCCTTCCAGTAGCAGACATATACAATGGTAAACCTGACTTAATTCCCTTCCAGTAGCAGATATATACAATGGTAAACCTGACTTAATTCCCTTCCAGTAGCAGACATATACAATGGTAAACCCGACTTAATTCCCTTTCAGTAGCAGATATATACAATGGTAAACCTGACTTAATTCCCTTTCAGTAGCAGATATATACAATGGTAAACCTGACTTAATTCCCTTCCAGTAGCAGACATATACAATGGTAAACCCGACTTAATTCCCTTTCAGTAGCAGACATATACAATGGTAAACCTGACTTAATTCCCTTCCAGTAGCAGACATATACAATGGTAAACCCGACTTAATTCCCATTCAGTAGCAGACATATACAATGGTAAACCTGACTTAATTCCCTTTCAGTAGCAGACATATACAATGGTAAACCTGACTTAATTCCCTTCCAGTAGCAGATATATACAATGGTAAACCTGACTTAATTCCCTTCCAGTAGCAGACATATACAATGGTAAACCTGACTTAATTCCCTTTCAGTAGCAGATATATACAATGGTAAACCTGACTTAATTCCCTTCCAGTAGCAGATATATACAATGGTAAACCTGACTTAATTCCCTTTCAGTAGCAGATATATACAATGGTAAACCTGACTTAATTCCCTTCCACTAGCAGACATATATATGGTAAACCCGACTTAATTCCCTTTCAGTAGCAGAAATATACAATGGTAAACCCGACTTAATTCCCATTCAGTAGCAGACATATACAATGGTAAACCTGACTTAATTCCATTCCAGTAGCAGATATATACAATGGTAAACCCGACTTAATTCCCTTACAGTAGCAGACATATACAATGGTAAACCTGACTTAATTCCCTTACAGTAGCAGACATATACAATGGTAAACCTGACTTAATTCCCTTCCAGTAGCAGATATATACAATGGTAAACCTGACTTAATTCCCTTTCAGTAGCAGATATATACAATGGTAAACCTGACTTAATTCCCTTCCACTAGCAGACATATATATGGTAAACCCGACTTAATTCCCTTTCAGTAGCAGATATATACATGGTAAACCTGACTTAATTCCCTTTCAGTAGCAGATATATACAATGGTAAACCTGACTTAATTCCCTTCCAGTAGCAGACATATACATGGTATATCCGACTTAATTCCATTTAACATTTTAGTTTTCGTTAGTGTCAGGATTGCATCGAATATGGATTTAGAAATTGTTTAGAACATTTGGCTGCTTAATAAAATAAACTCACATCAACTTGTGTATAGGTTTTTTGCAAATTTGTTTTTAGCTCGATTGCGAAATAAGTTCTTACAACATTTGTTTAATCGCTCACTCACGGTCATTACCTATATATATTAAATTTATAAGCAAAAACAGACATAAATAAAATATTGTTGAGCAATTGTGATTATCAATACGTGAATATAATAATCGAACACAATGCCATGGTTACAACATTACCGATTGTTTCATAAAATATTAAAAATGCTGATTCAGCTAAAAGTACAATAGCCATTGGCGACCATCAAAACTCGAGCTAACAGCAATGACAGCCACAGCCCACTGTGCAAATAAATAATTCATACGATCCGCCGGGACAAAATTAATATCATTACTATGTTTTATTTATACGTGCCATTGTCGCATTGACCTACTTTGTTGCAATATGTCAGACGGCTTGTAACAAATTGTGGCATGTCTTAGATATAGATTCGTTTTTAAATACCTGTATTTCTTTTTGAGACAGCATGACAATATTAATGAATCAAATGGTTATTTTGGTGTTGGCTTACGATACATTTGGCAACTTCAGTTAGTTTCTGGCGGGCATGCGACAATGAAATATATATGATGGTTATTTAATGAATGTAAAATCCAAAGAAACGAATGTGTACGTTCATGTAGAAATTGTCATTTTAATGTTAAGAGCCATTATGAGGTTAATGAGTTTCCTATGTACACCAGCTTTGCTAATCCTATATCTCGTTCTTTCACACATAATGTAGATGCCTCGCCTAGGGTATAACATTTATTTATGCTTAATTACATGTACCGCAACATTATAATTCATGCACATAATATTACTAGAGGACATAGAAAACGCACACTTCGGATAAGTGTGTTTTACATAAAAAAACAATGTAAATACGTCCACCCAAGGAGAACAATTATATGAAACCAAATCTTTGATTGTTGTCCTTTATTTTATATTCTAACACGACCCAGCTAATAACATACATACTTGTAGAGTAAAATCTACCTCGGGTTATTCTGCGATATACCTACCTTGAACTACGCTGCGCGTGCACCGTGTTTTGGCTATTCCATTTATACAATGCGTGTAAAGTTTTATGAATGAAAGTCACGTGATGTTTGTAAAAAATACCGTGGGAATTCACGGAAGTGAGCTATTTTTAGAATCAGATAATCTCTTGTCCGTCTTGTTTTTCTGTTAAGTAACGTTTCGGTTACTATTCTGTACAGTTTTATTTGACAAAATAAATAAAATTATTGATCAGTTACAACTTTTGTTCATTTATGCAGTAGATTGATATTTTCCATAAATAAATAACGTCATCACCCCTTACGCGGGAGTTGTGTTAGAATCGAAATAATAAGTATCAACCGTGGTATATCGCAGAATAACCCTCGTGTGTCGTTCTTATGCGTAGAAATATATCACTCAGGCCTTAGGCCTTCGTGATATATTTCTACGCATAAGAACTTCAAACTCAGGGTATTCTGCGATATACCACGGTTGATACTTATTATTTCTTAATTAATGTTATTTATTGCTTTAAATAATTCAAAAATAACATATTGGTAAACTTACCATTGTTTAAAAGATCGATATGAAATATATATTTCCTATTTCATTAGGTTATAGAAATTTATTTTTCTTGCAACTTGGATTAACCTACACGCTACCGGCAGATACAATCACGTTTGCAAACAGCATAGAGCCAGATCAGACGGCACGTCTATGCTGTTTGCTATTCGGATAGTGGAGCTAAAACGCTTGGCTGAATAACAAACAACATAGATCCTGATCAGACGAGGCTCTACAAATATGATTTTATTTACTCAACAGACAAAGAGTTACAGTGGCTTGCGATCACAACCATCTGACGGGGCTTTGACTAACAATCCATCGAGGCGGAAACCGTGTTCATCACGGAGGCTCCATTTCATGATATATAGAGAACGCACACATACCTTATAGTGTCTATACAAGCTTACTTTAGCTCGATTGCCAAACAAGTTCTTACAACTTATATTATCACTATCGAACCAAATAAAGCCATATGTGGAAATGCTCGTGAATACCGTAAAACATCACGTACATCGGAAGGTCATTCCCGTTGTCTTAGATCCTCTTCTTCATTACAACTATATACGTCTAAATAAAAACATAAGTTGGGAATATTCGGTAATACTTTTGTTTATTCAGATTTTTCCATTTGGAATTCACTACCTCATTATATTCAAAATTCCAACTGACCCAATATCCTTAAAACTCGATATTTAAGATGATGGAATGAACCAACAGAAACATAGAAATCTGGTATATATATATACATATATAATAGATGAGCTTCCACGTATTGCTGAACACTGTACTTAACATGTAGTGTTTCTTTAATTAATATGTTTGCTATGTCATTGTATATTATGTTGAGGGCCTTATTTGTATTAGCCATGTGTTATGCAAGTTCCCTCGTAAAATAAAGTCTTTTTATTATTATTATTATTATTATTCCTGGCGGAATCCATCGCCACGATGGAGAGAGAATAGGTAACGTGTCCTTTATCGTAACGTAACCAGTGGGGGGGCGCGAACTCCGGGCCGTACGCACCTGAAGCGAACATCCTACCACTGCGCTATCACGTTTTCCTTCAATCGTCCTGTTTCTAAATAGTGTGTGGGTCTAATTATATGTGATGCGTGCTTATATATACTAACAAGCTGACGATCAATATAAAACGTCCGTAAGTCGCTGATTAGTGTTCATTTGCGGACACGTACACGGTTGGGGCTGTTTCTGTTAGCACTTCGCCTCTCTATCATATGATTATTAATTATTCCCTGGTCATATGTTATGTCCATGCCATGCTAACAACTTCTATTGATTTGTTTAGAAGAAAATCCCAAAGGGATGAAGGAAATCTAAATAGTCTGCTGATCATTCTGATGCAGATAACTGGGAAGTTTATGTCAGTTAATCTTTCATAAGACATTACATATTTCTCTATCTCTCAGATTGAATCAAACCTTTTCTGAACATATGTTTTCGAGCACAGCATCATCAATTCTATTAATGTCAGTTCTTGGTTTCCGTTGTATTCTTTGACTGTTTCGTAATGTCGATTTATTTAATTTGTTTTACGTTTAAAGTCGCGATAACAGATTATGTCTTTTTTTATTTAACCATATTTTATTGCAAATCAATAGTACATATGCCATACACGTAAATATATAATACATAGCATGAAAATACAAATGGTTTTGGGCCACAAGTTTTAACAACATTAGACAACGGCCAGAAGTGGAACCAACGTGAAGCTAACGTTTGATTAAGTTAAATGATTGAATTTCTTTCTTGAAAAGAGTACGCAAAATAGAATGTAAATAAAAATCACACGAAGGATCAGAAAAAAGAAGACCAATTTATAAAAACAAAAGAACAGAAAAAGCTTATGTCATATTATGACTCTCCGGCTATCACGGGTGGTGGAAGATACCGGGTGCACTTTCAAGCAATATTTCATATATGGACTGGTACCCCAGTAGAACCACCGACCTTCCGCAAGCAAATTGGATTGCTTCTTCACATGAAAGAATTCAGTGGTGAGAGGCAAATGATTAGAGGACAACGACCGTAACCACGTGTTGTCGGAGAGCATTCGCAGCGTCACGTGTTGTCGGAGAGCATTCGCAGCGTCACGTGTTGTCGGAGAGCATTCGCAGCGTCACGTGTTGTCGGAGAGCATTCGTAGCGTCACGTGTTGTCGGAGAGCATTCGCAGTGTCACGTGTTGTCGGAGAGCATTCGCAGCGTCACGTGTTGTCGGAGAGCATTCGTAGCGTCACGTGTTGTCGGAGAGCATTCGCAGCGTCACGTGTTGTCGGAGAGTATTCGTAGCGTCACGTGTTGTCGGAGAGCATTCGCAGCGTCACGTGTTGTCGGAGAGCATTCGTAGCGTCACGTGTTGTCGGAGAGCATTCGCAGCGTCACGTGTTGTCGGAGAGTATTCGCAGCGTCACGTGTTGTCGGAGAGCATTCGCAGCGTCACGTGTTGTCGGAGAGTATTCGCAGCGTCACGTGTTGTCGGAGAGTATTCGCAGCGTCACGTGTTGTGGAGAGCATTCGCAGCGTCACGTGTTGTCGGAGAGCATTCGTAGCGTCACGTGTTGTCGGAGAGCATTCGCAGCGTCACTTATTGTCGGAGAGCATTCGCAGCGTCACGTGTTGTCGGAGAGCATTCGTAGCGTCACGTGTTGTCGGAGAGCATTCGCAGCGTCACGTGTTGTCGGAGAGTATTCGTAGCGTCACGTGTTGTCGGAGAGCATTCGCAGCGTCACGTGTTGTCGGAGAGCATTCGCAGCGTCACGTGTTGTCGGAGAGCATTCGCAGCGTCACGTGTTGTCGGAGAGCATTCGCAGCGTCACGTGTTGTCGGAGAGCATTCGCAGCGTCACGTGTTGTCGGAGAGCGCTCGCAGCGCCACGTGTTGTCGGAGAGCATTCGCAGCGTCACGTGTTGTCGGAGAGCATTCGCAGCGTCACGTGTTGTCGGAGAGCATTCGTAGCGTCACGTGTTGTCGGAGAGCAATCGCAGCGTCACGTGTTGTCGGAGAGCATTCGCAGCGTCACGTGTTGACATTGTTAAAGAGAGATCTCGGTCGAAGTATTACACTGAATATCTCCCCAAATGTCTGTTTCTATCATTGTTTCTTTTTTTGCATAACTTGCTATCATCTCTTTTCATCCACTTTCTCATCTTATATTTATTAAATTACTATATATCGACAGATATCCAATCCATTGGGAACTTATCTGTAAACTATGATTTTGATGAAATCACATTTATTATACCACAACATTTGGTTAGGAAACAACAGTAGAAACAAATAACCCAGTAAGGAGGGAACTATCCCAGTAAGGAGGGAACTATCCCAGTAAGGAGGGAACTATCCCAGTAAGGAGGGAACTATCCCAGTAAGGAGGGAACTATCCCAGTAAGGAGGGAACTATCCCAGTAAGGAGGGAACTATCCAGAGTTAGGCTCCTTGTGCATAATAATATAATGTATGCTGCACAGACGGATCTGTAGTCCAGTGGTAACACGCTGGACTGGTAATCCAGGGATCGCAAGTTCGATCCCCCGTCTGACCCTAATAAAATTAACAGTCTTTCAGATGGGATATTAAACCAATGTCTCGTGTCGGTGCTTTACACCGTGCACGTAAAAGAACCAGAAGAGACTCTGGTATGGGTCTCTGTCTGTATCATTGCACTATCCTCCAAAAATCTAAAATTACTAATCTCTTCAGGAGGCGTCGCTCATATGGGCAACCGGTAGCGACGATATATAAACGTAAAACACATACAAGTGTGCATAATCTGGAAATTGTATCGCGAGAAATGAACGCATTTGTAAACTTTGTAATATGAACCCCGTTGAAGATTAGTACAATTTCTTATTATTGTGTTCTCTATATATGCATTGATACATATTCACGATATTTAAAACTTTTAACATAAGGTGACTTATAGGCCCGTTGGGCCGGGTGTTAAAATTTCACATTATATTGAATATATGTTGGAAAACACAAATCACTATAATAAAACATTATCTTATCTTATCTTATCTTATTCATTTGAGAAGAATATTCATTAAATTCTGCATGGCCTACTCTTAGAAATTAGCTATAATTTCATCAATTAATCAAAGCAGATAGATTACTTATTCTTGCTAACTAAGTTAAAGAAGGAAATTCAACACTTGAACATACCCTTACCATGCTAACTAATCAATAATTTAAAATGTGTTGTCTAATTGTCACATTTGTTGTTGTTTTGTCGACTGAGATTGGATCGATAATGTATCGAAGATGTATGACAACCGACTAGATAACATTATATACCGAGTGCCGATAATCAAGAGATCAAGTCATTTCCTGATAAACTTGTCTATTACTATATTAAACTATTATATACAAACGACAATGGCATATATCAACAATAGAAATTCCAAATTCGTTAACTGGATGTTATGAACCAAAGTAATCGAATGAAATGATGGAGATGCAACATTACGATTACAAGTAATTCAAAATAAATTACATTCGATTATTTCGAATTTGTAATAATTACAGGCAATTACGATTACATATTTCAGTTACCCCATACACGGTCCAGTGGGCGTGCGAAGAACCAACTTGGATTAAATGTCACACAAAAATGCTTAATCATGTTGTTTATTTTGAAGGTTTCTGTCGAACCGAAACATTATGTTGTATTTATTAAGATGAAAATGAAAGAGCGAAAACACGTTAAGTGGACAGTGCTGACAATACCTACTCAGCCAATCGGTTCATGTATCAATACCTCTTACGGGCTTCCCTGCACTTTTGCAACCAATCCGAAACCACTATATCAATATCACCGTCTGACCTAAAGCTACAAACAGACGGACCTGTAGTCCAGTGGTTCGATCCCCCGTCTCACCATAATAAAATTAACAGTCTTTCAGATGGGACTCTAAACCGAGGTCTCGTGTCGGTGCTGTACACCGTGTACGTAAAAGAACAAGAGAAGACCCTGGAATGGAATGTTAACGGTGTTGGAAGACCCAGGGCGCACCCCTTGAGCTATATTTCAGGCACGGACAGACAGCAGGGTAGAATCGACATTCCGTACATTTCACTGTAACAAAATGCTTATTTAATTAACTTGATTTTAATAAAATTACAATTGTCATGCCACACCATTTGGTTAGTGAACAACAATAAAAACAAATGAGTCCAACGAAAAGAACCATCGCTCGCCCATATGGTTCGCCGGAGGCGAGGATAAATAAACGCAATCATCACCGAAAAGAACCATTATACATTTGGGGATAAATCGGAATGTATCTGCAATAGCAAACCACCAGCAATGTCTCTCATTCACTGTGATGTACTCCACGATTCCACGATTCCATGATCATATTTAGCAAAGAACAAAATTACAATTCCTGTCAAAGTTGTATGTATTTAGTCAATGAATGTAAGATGATTCATAACAAATCATAATTATGTTGTCTTTTTACAAGGTGCAGTGCAACAAGACTAAGACACATTGTCTAAAACAATACACTATGCATGATGTACGATGGCAGCTACATATATATATTACTATTATTAACAATAAAATCCTGAAATATATTCAAAATTTCTCCCAAGATTTGAAGTAATGGAGTTACTTACAACAAAAGAGACAGATCATTTGTATGCATTATACTAAATACTTGTTAGGTGAAAGTATATAGTTTGTGGCTGAACTAAACACCTCCATTAAATTACAAACATGGATCAAAGATTTAAAGATTCAACATCACCAGTTTAAAGTTTCATACATTTTACGAAGAAAAATAATTTGGAATATTTGGAAAAACGTTTACACTTCATATATTTTGATAGACACTGTAATGTTTGGTTTGTATATTGTTTAAGCTTCACGCGCATTGTCTGATTAGTATAAGGTTGTATATAGGTAAATAGGCAGAAGTGCATCCGCGGTCGAATGTAGTCCCAATAACTAATATAGTTCCTTGTTCTCTGTTTGGTAAAAATGCATTTTCATGACTGGCAGTGTATAGATTTTGTGTTTTTTGAGAAATTATGAGACTATAGAAGACTTCAGACTAGTTGATGTGTAGAAAAGATGTAATATAAGAATTCAAGACATTGCAAACTGAAGGTTGGTATACTGTATTATTTGGCGGAGGAATACAGTAATGTAAACACGGTGACGTTATTCACAGGTGAGCACTGGCTATGTGAAACGTTATATTTTGAATAGTCTTGCTGTGTTCCAGGTTTATTTGAATACCTCTTCACAGTGGATGTGGTATCAGAATACATGAATGAACAGACTGTATGTTTTTACTTTTTACTATGTATTTAATACGCAATTTATTTGTTGTTTTACAACCTGTAAACATTTTGGGTTTTTTTAAGGTCGCTCCCACAGGGTTATTAATATGTCATATGACGACTATCCACCTATTAGCCCGAGCAGTATTTGAGTCACGAGGGCCTGGGTACCTGTGTAGAATCACTGACCTTCCACACGCCAACTGGATAGCTTTCCTCACTTGAACTAATTCACTCCATTGGGATTCGAACCTATTGCGGTGAGGAGCAAGTGATTTGAAGTCAACGACCGTAACCACTCAGCCACGGTAGCCACCATGCTTTAATATAAAGCTAATTGTATCGTCGCCCCCTGGTTATTCGGGGTAGCGACTCATTAAGTACGTTAGTGATTTTTATTGCTTTAGATAGATATATCTCTTTATTTATAGAGGGTGATCTAATTAGTTCTGAACTAATCTTCCTTAGGGCCCTCAATTGTAGGAGAGTGAAATATGCAGAAGATGCCACACTTCCAGAAGTATCTCTTGTTCTCTTACATGCCCCGATATATAGCTCCCTTACATGGGACATCGGTGTATAGTCCAATCAGAAGTCTCCCTTGTTCTCTTACATGCCCCGGTGTATAGCACCCTTACACGGGACATCGGTGTATAGTCCAATCAGAAGTCTCCCTTGTTCTCTTACATGCCCGATACATAGCACCCTTACATGGGCATCGGTGTATAGTCCAATCAGAAGTCTCCCTTGTTCTCTTACATGCCCCGGTGTATAGCACCCTTACACGGGACGTCGGTTTATAGTCCAATCAGAAGTCTCTCTTGTTCTCTTACATGCCCCGGTATATAGCACCCTTACACGGGACATCGGTTTATAGTCCAATCAGAAGTCTCTCTTGTTCTCTTACATGCCCCGGTATATAGCACCCTTACACGGGACATCGGTGTATAGTCCAATCAGAAGTCTCCCTTGTTCCCTTACATGCCCTGGTGTATAGCACCCTTACACGGGACATCGGTTTATAGTCCAATCAGAAGTATCTCTTGTTCTCTTACATGCCCCGGTATATAGCACCTTACACGGGACATCGGTTTATAGTCCAATCAGAAGTCTATCTTGTTCTCTTACATGCCCCGGTATATAGCACCCTTACACGGGACATCTGTTTATAGTCCAATCAGAAGTCTCCCTTGTTCTCTTACATGCCCCGATATATAGCACCTTACACGGGACGTCGGTTTATAGTCCAATCAGAAGTCTCTCTTGTTCTCTTACATGCCCGATATATAGTACCCTTACACGGGACATCTGTTTATAGTCCAATCAGAAGTATCTCTTGTTTTCTTACATGCCCCGATATATAGCACCCTTACACGGGACATCGGTTTATAGTCCAATCAGAAGTCTCTCTTGTTCTCTTACATGCCCCGGTGTATAGCACCCTTACACGGGACATCGGTTTATAGTCCAATCAGAAGTCTCCCTTGTTCTCTTACATACCCCGGTGTATAGCACCCTTACACGGGACATCGGTTTATAGTCCAATCAGAAGTCTCCCTTGTTCTCTTACATGCCCCGGTGTATAGCACCCTTACACGGGACATCGGTTTATAGTCCAATCAGAAGTCTCCCTTGTTCTCTTACATGCCCCGGTGTATAGCACCCTTACACGGGACATCGGTTTATAGTCCAATCAGAAGTCTCCCTTGTTCTCTTACATGCCCCGGTGTATAGCACCCTTACACGGGACATCGGTTTATAGTCCAATCAGAAGTCTCCCTTGTTCTCTTACATGCCCCGGTGTATAGCACCCTTACACGGGACATCGGTTTATAGTCCAATCAGAAACACCGTTACTATTGTTATGGTTGGGTGTGGAATCGAACCTGTTCTCCTGGATCCGCAGTCCATCGTGTTCAGGATCCCTGGTACCTAATGGCATAATAATGGATCGGAATATCACCTAGTATTATGCTATCGATCGTATTTTCATTTTGGAAACATTGAGTTGAGTAATTATTCTAGGTATACAAGGCAAACATTTGTAAATGTGTTATCAAACGACAGAAGAAAATCTGTTAGAACAGCTAGCTAAATTTATTAACTATTTAAAGCAGCATTACATCGTAATAAAGATTGTTTTGGATAAAATATAAATACTAATGTGTGTGTGTTTACAAAAATCGCAATAGTCGCTCAGAAACGATAAAATTCCAATAAATATACACCGTCGTATACGCGAATTTGTTTATCAACACACGAAATGTAAACACGCACAGCGCAGAGGAAACAACAGAGGATGCAGAACATGAAAGACTATATATCTACCTTCCTCTAATGTCGAACCCCTCGCGGGGATGTAGACATGTCCCTAAAAGACTTTGACAACAGAGGTAGGAATCAACATCTTAAGTAATTTAATTAAAAAAGACAACGTGGGACAAATGGGGACGATGCATTCCGAATGTAAACAAGTGCGGACGATGCGTTCCGGTTGTAAACAAATACGTGACCGATCGACACGGAATGTCCTACTTTCGGTTTCGAGTTTGTTTTATCGCAAAAAAACACTGCTTACCAATTGAACATAAGTATACAAAGTATAATGTTAGAATGTGTAGCAGCATTGCTACCCATACGTAAAATTTGAATTGTTCAAATATCGTTTATTTCATACGATGTAATGCTGCTTTAAAGTAGAACAGACGAGGTATGCATTTCCTTCATCTTTTTGAATCAGGCACACGTATTAAATAGAGGTTTCTACAAACGAACTTACGTTATATGGAAGCTAGCAGCTTAGACACTAATCTGGTGTTGCTAGCAGCTACGTCGAATTATATGTATACATAAGTAATGTACATGTAAGAACTAACACGAATGGAATAGTTGCTTAAAGCGACACTACATCAGTGAAAACGTAGATTTATACACAATGTAATTTCCTATTATATGTTATAAATTTTTTTCAAATATTTCCCAGTATTTCAACTAATAAACAAACGTCGTATACGCGGTTTGTTGACATAACAAAATAATGTAAACAGGGTCGACATCCATGTGTATCCCGAATAACGAGAGTTATGGTACAGCATTACCGTTATATCTCACTTTTGTGCCTATGCATATTTATTTGTAGACTAATCTTAGTTAAATTTATTATCACTAAGCGACAGTATCAAACGTTTAGTATTTACTACAATGACAAAGAAACATCAATTCAGGAGCGTGGATGACCGATATATGAAATCCTACATTCACTTTTGAAAGCTTGGAGACCACAAAGACACTGTTTATTGATTCAATATTTGTGTTCGAATGTATTTGGAAGAATTTGTAGTAGCAATGCATTTATACTTGAACAGTGCATTTTTGTTTTGGCTTTTGGCGATGTAATGTCGCTTTAAATAAATAAGTAAATATTAAAAGAACGTTTTATTGCTGTTCTAAAAATAGAATCAATTAAGCTATGCTTCAAATAGTTAGAATTCTTAGAAATACATTCAATGGCTGTCCTGAGTGAACAATACAAATATTATGAAATAACAATAAAGCCTTCAGACAGCAATTCCCAATATACGCTGCAAACATTAGCCTATGAATTGTGGCCATAATTTGAAACACAGATAATTTGATTGTATGTTTCGACCTATCTGTCCAAATAGGGGATTGTTCTCCTTCCTTATAAACAAAAATAGAGTGGATATTGCAACAATATAGTCTGATTAACGTGATTTGTGTGTGTGGAGAATAATGACACGTTTTATCATTGTCACGTCAGTTTCTTCCTTTACATAACAAGAACCTCATCACTCCGCTTGTACAGCTCATCCGTAATAATGTGGTATCTTAAAGCGACACTACATCGGTGAAAACGCAAATGTCCGCAGAATGTAATTTCCTATTGGTATAATTTATTTTTCAATATCTGCCTCAAACACCCAGTATTTCAACAAATAAACAAGCGTCGTATACGCGGTTTGTTGACATAACAAAATAATGTAAATAGGGTCAACATTCATGCGTAATATAACGCGTGTATACTGAATAACACGATTTATCGTACATATTTAGCGTTATATGTCATATTTGTGCCAATGCATATTTATTTGTAGATTAATCTTAGTTAAATTATCTCTAAACGAAAAGTATCGCGCGTTTAGTATTGACTCCAATGACAAACAAACGTTATTTCAGGAGCGTGGATGACCGTTATATGAAATCCTACTTTCACTTTTGAAAGTTTGTAGACAACAAAAATACTGTTTATTGATTCAATGTTAGTGTTCGAATGTATTCGGAAGAATGTATAGTAGTTTTATTTATTAGTTTTTACTTTTATCAACCTCACCGCTGCAGGTTAGAATCCAAGTGTAGGATGACAATATAACACACGTGGTATTGTAGGATGACAATATAACACACGTGGTATTGTAGGATGACAATATAACACACGTGGTAGTGTAGGATGACAATATAACACACCTGGTATTGTAGGATGACAATATAACACAAGTGGTAGTGTAGGATGACAATATAACACAAGTGGTAGTGTAGGATGACAATATAACACACGTGGTATTGTAGGATGACAATATAACACACGTGGTAGTGTAGGATGACAATATAACACACGTGGTATTGTAGGATGACAATATAACACACGTGGTATTGTAGGATGACAATATAACACACGTGGTAGTGTAGGATGACAATATAACACACGTGGTATTGTAGGATGACAATATAACACACGTGGTATTGTAGGATGACAATATAACACACGTGGTATTGTAGGATGACAATATAACACACGTGGTATTGTAGGATGACAATATAACACACGTGGTATTGTAGGATGACAATATAACACACGTGGTAGTGTAGGATGACAATATAACACAAGTGGTAGTGTAGGATGACAATATAACACACGTGGTATGTATGTATGTAGGATGACAATATAACAGTGTTGTTGTTACACAGTGGTAGTGTAGGATGACAATATAACACACGTGGTATTGTAGGATGACAATATAACACACGTGGTATTGTAGGATGACAATATAACACAAGTGGTATTGTAGGATGACAATATAACACACGTGGTATTGTAGGATGACAATATAACACACGTGGTATTGTAGGATGACAATATAACACACGTGGTATTGTAGGATGACAATATAACACACGTGGTATTGTAGGATGACAATATAACACACGTGGTATTGTAGGATGACAATATAACACACGTGGTATTGTAGGATGACAATATAACACACGTGGTAGTGTAGGATGACAATATAACACAAGTGGTATTGTAGGATGACAATATAACACACGTGGTATTGTAGGATGACAATATAACACACGTGGTAGTGTAGGATGACAATATAACACAAGTGGTAGTGTAGGATGACAATATAACACACGTGGTATTGTAGGATGACAATATAACACAAGTGGTAGTGTAGGATGACAATATAACACACGTGGTATTGTAGGATGACAATATAACACAAGTGGTATTGTAGGATGACAATATAACACACGTGGTATTGTAGGATGACAATATAACACACGTGGTATTGTAGGATGACAATATAACACACGTGGTATTGTAGGATGACAATATAACACACGTGGTATTGTAGGATGACAATATAACACACGTGGTAGTGTAGGATGACAATATAACAACGTGGTATTGTAGGATGACAATATAACACACGTGGTATTGTAGGATGACAATATAACACACGTGGTATTGTAGGATGACAATATAACACACGTGGTATTGTAGGATGACAATATAACACACGTGGTATTGTAGGATGACAATATAACACACGTGGTAGTGTAGGATGACAATATAACACACGTGGTAGTGTAGGATGACAATATAACACAAGTGGTAGTGTAGGATGACAATATAACACAAGTGGTAGTGTAGGATGACATTATAACACAAGTGGTAGTGTAGGATGACATTATAACACAAGTGGTAGTGTAGGATGACATTATAACACAAGTGGTAGTGTAGGATGACATTATAACACAAGTGGTAGTGTAGGATGACAATATACACAAGTGGTAGTGTAGGATGACAATATAACACAAGTAGTAGTGTAGGATGACAATATAGCACACGTGGTATTGTAGGATGACAATATAGCACACGTGGTATTGTAGGATGACAATATAACACACGTGGTATTGTAGGATGACAATATAACACACGTGGTATTGTAGGATGACAATATAACACACGTGGTAGTGTAGGATGACAATATAACACACGTGGTAGTGTAGGATGACAATATAACACAAGTGGTAGTGTAGGATGACAATATAACACAAGTGGTAGTGTAGGATGACATTATAACACAAGTGGTAGTGTAGGATGACATTATAACACAAGTGGTAGTGTAGGATGACATTATAACACAGTGGTAGTGTAGGATGACATATCACAGGGTAGTGTAGGATGACATTGTGGTTGTGGGTTGTGGTTGTGGTGTTGTGGTTGTGGTGATATAACACAAGTGGTATTGTAGGATGACAATATAACACAAGTGGTATTGTAGGATGACAATATAACACACGTGGTATTGTAGGATGACAATATAACACAAGTGGTAGTGTAGGATGACAATATACACACGTGGTATTGTAGGATGACAATATAACACAAGTGGTAGTGTAGGATGACAATATAACACAAGTGGTAGTGTAGGATGACAATATAACACACGTGGTAGTGTAGGATGACATATACACAAGTGGTATGTAGATGACAATATAACACAGTGTATTGTAGGATGACAATATAACACACGTGGTAGTGTAGGATGACAATATAACACACGTGGTATTGTAGGATGACAATATAACACACGTGGTATTGTAGGATGACAATATAACACACGTGGTATTGTAGGATGACAATATAACACACGTGGTATTGTAGGATGACAATATAGCACACGTGGTATTGTAGATGACATATAACACACGTGGTATTGTAGGATGACAATATAACACACGTGGTATTGTAGGATGACAATTATAACACACGTGGTATTGTAGGATGACAATATAGCACACGTGGTATTGTAGGATGACAATATAACACACGTGGTATTGTAGGATGACAATATAACACACGTGGTATTGTAGGATGAAATATAACACACGTGGTATTGTAGGATGACAATATAACACACGTGGTATTGTAGGATGACAATATAACACACGTGGTATTGTAGGATGACAATATAACACAAGTGGTATTGTAGGATGACAATATAACACACGTGGTAGTGTAGGATGACAATATAACACACGTGGTATTGTAGGATGACAATATAACACACGTGGTATTGTAGGATGACAATATAACACACGTGGTATTGTAGGATGACAATATAACACACGTGGTAGTGTAGGATGACAATATAACACACGTGGTATTGTAGGATGACAATATAACACACGTGGTATTGTAGGATGACAATATAACACACGTGGTAGTGTAGGATGACAATATACACACGTGGTATTGTAGGATGACAATATACACAAGTGGTATTGTAGGATGACAATATAACACAAGTGGTATTGTAGGATGACAATATAACACACGTGGTATTGTAGGATGACAATATAACACAAGTGGTAGTGTAGGATGACAATATAACACACGTGGTATTGTAGGATGACAATATAACACACGTGGTATTGTAGGATGACAATATAACACAGTGGTAGTGTAGGATGACAATATAACACAAGTGGTATTGTAGGATGACAATATAACACAAGTGGTATTGTAGGATGACAATATAACACACGTGGTATTGTAGGATGACAATATAACACACGTGGTATTGTAGGATGACAATATAACACACGTGGTATTGTAGGATGACAATATAACACACGTGGTATTGTAGGATGACAATATAACACAGTGGTATTGTAGGATGACAATATAACACAAGTGGTATTGTAGGATGACATATAACACACGTGGTAGTGTAGGATGACAATATAACACAGTGGTTGTGGTGTTGTGGTTGTGGTGTTACGTGGTATTGTAGGATGACAATATAACACAGTGGTGTGGTGTTGTGGTTGTGGTGTTCGTGGTATTGTAGGATGACAATATAACACACGTGGTATTGTAGGATGACAATATAACACACGTGGTTGTAGGATGACAATATAACACACGTGGTAGTGTAGGATGACAATATAACACACGTGGTATTGTAGGATGACAATATAACACACGTGGTATTGTAGGATGACAATATAACACACGTGGTAGTGTAGGATGACAATATAACACACGTGGTATTGTAGGATGACAATATAACACAAGTGGTAGTGTAGGATGACAATATAACACAGTGGTGTGTTGTGATGACAATATAACACACGTGGTATTGTAGGATGACAATATAACACAAGTGGTAGTGTAGGATGACAATATAACACACGTGGTATTGTAGGATGACAATATAACACACGTGGTATTGTAGGATGACAATATAACACACGTGGTATTGTAGGATGACAATATACACAAGTGTATTGTAGGATGACAATATAACACACGTGGTAGTGTAGGATGACAATATAACACAAGTGGTAGTGTAGGATGACAATATAACACACGTGGTGTGGTATTGTAGGATGACAATATAACACACGTGGTATTGTAGGATGACAATATACACACGTGGTATTGTAGGATGACAATATAACACACGTGGTAGTGTAGGATGACAATATAACACACGTGGTATTGTAGGATGACAATATAACACACGTGGTATTGTAGGATGACAATATAACACACGTGGTATTGTAGGATGACAATATAACACAAGTAGTAGTGTAGGATGACAATATAACACACGTGGTAGTGTAGGATGACAATATAACACACGTGGTAGTGTAGGATGACAATATAACACAAGTGGTATTGTAGGATGACAATATAACACACGTGGTAGTGTAGGATGACAATATAACACACGTGGTAGTGTAGGATGACAATATAACACACTGGTATTGTAGGATGACAATATAACACAAGTGGTATTGTAGGATGACAATATAACACAAGTGGTATTGTAGGATGACAATATAACACACGTGGTAGTGTAGGATGACAATATAACACACGTGGTAGTGTAGGATGACAATATAACACACGTGGTATTGTAGGATGACAATATAACACACGTGGTATTGTAGGATGACAATATAACACACGTGGTATTGTAGGATGACAATATAACACACGTGGTATTGTAGGATGACAATATAACACACGTGGTATTGTAGGATGACAATATAGCACACGTGACACAGTGTAGTGTAGGATGACAATATAACACAAGTGGTATTGTAGGATGACAATATAACACACGTGGTATTGTAGGATGACAATATAACACACGTGGTATTGTAGGATGACAATATAACACACGTGGTATTGTAGGATGACAATATAACACACGTGGTATTGTAGGATGACAATATAACACACGTGGTATTGTAGGATGACAATATAACACAAGTGGTAGTGTAGGATGACAATATAACACACGTGGTATTGTAGGATGACAATATAACACAAGTGGTATTGTAGGATGACAATATAACACACGTGGTAGTGTAGGATGACAATATAACACACGTGGTATTGTAGGATGACAATATAACACACGTGGTATTGTAGGATGACAATATAACACACGTGGTATTGTAGGATGACAATATGGTAGGTGGATGACATATAACACACGTGGTAGTGTAGGATGACAATATAACACACGTGGTATTGTAGGATGACAATATAACACACGTGGTATTGTAGGATGACAATATAACACACGTGGTAGTGTAGGATGACAATATAACACACGTGGTAGTGTAGGATGACAATATAACACACGTGGTAGTGTAGGATGACAATATAACACACGTGGTATTGTAGGATGACATTGTGGTTTGTGAATGACAATATAACACACGTGGTATTGTAGGATGACAATATAACACACGTGGTATTGTAGGATGACAATATAACACAAGTAGTATTGTAGGATGACAATATAACACACGTGGTATTGTAGGATGACAATATAACACACGTGGTATTGTAGGATGACAATATAACAAACGTGGTATTGTAGGATGACAATATAACACAAGTGGTAGTGTAGGATGACAATATAACACACGTGGTAGTGTAGGATGACAATATAACACACGTGGTATTGTAGGATGACAATATAACACACGTGGTATTGTAGGATGACAATATAACACACGTGGTATTGTAGGATGACAATATAGCACACGTGGTATTGTAGGATGACAATATAACACAGTAGTATTGTAGGATGACAATATAACACAAGTGGTAGTGTAGGATGACAATATAACACACGTGGTAGTGTAGGATGACAATATAACACACGTGGTATTGTAGGATGACAATATAGCACACGTGGTATTGTAGGATGACAATATAACACAAGTGGTAGTGTAGGATGACAATATAACACACGTGGTATTGTAGGATGACAATATAACACACGTGGTATTGTAGGATGACAATATAACACACGTGGTATTGTAGGATGACAATATAGCACACGTGGTATTGTAGGATGACAATATAACACACGTGGTATTGTAGGATGACAATATAACACACGTGGTAGTGTAGGATGACAATATAACACAAGTGGTAGTGTAGGATGACAATATAACACAAGTGGTAGTGTAGGTGTTGTGTTGTTGTTTGGTGTGTAGGATGACAATATAACACACGTGGTATTGTAGGATGACAATATAGCACACGTGGTATTGTAGGATGACAATATAACACAAGTGGTAGTGTAAAATGACAATATAACACACGTGGTATTGTAGGATGACAATATAACACACGTGGTATTGTAGGATGACAATATAGCACACGTGGTATTGTAGGATGACAATATAGCACACGTGGTATTGTAGGATGACAATATAACACACGTGGTATTGTAGGATGACAATATAACACACGTGGTAGTGTAGGATGACAATATAACACACGTGGTAGTGTAGGATGACAATATAACACACGTGGTATTGTAGGATGACAATATAACACACGTGGTATTGTAGGATGACAATATAACACACGTGGTAGTGTAGGATGACAATATAACACACGTGGTATTGTAGGATGACAATATAACACACGTGGTATTGTAGGATGACAATATAACACAAGTGGTATTGTAGGATGACAATATAACACACGTGGTAGTAGGATGACAATATACACACGTGGTATTGTAGGATGACAATATAACACACGTGGTATTGTAGGATGACAATATAACACACGTGGTATTGTAGGATGACAATATAACACACTGGTAGTGTAGGATGACAATATAACATGTTTGTGGTAGTGTAGGATGACATATAACACAAGTGGTATGTAGGATGACATATAACACAGTGGTATGTAGGATGAATGTGGTTGTGGTGTGTAGGATGACAATATAACACACGTGGTATTGTAGGATGACAATATAACACACGTGGTATTGTAGGATGACAATATAACACACGTGGTATTGTAGGATGACAATATAACACACGTGGTATTGTAGGATGACAATATAACACACGTGGTATTGTAGGATGACAATATAGCACACGTGGTATTGTAGGATGACAATATAGCACACGTGGTAGTGTAGGATGACAATATAACACAAGTAGTATTGTAGGATGACAATATAACACACGTGGTAGTGTAGGATGACAATATAACACAAGTAGTATTGTAGGATGACAATATAACACACGTGGTAGTGTAGGATGACAATATAACACACGTGGTAGTGTAGGATGACAATATAACACAAGTAGTATTGTAGGATGACAATATAACACACGTGGTAGTGTAGTATGACAATATAACACAAGTGGTAGTGTAGGATGACAATATAACACACGTGGTATTGTAGGATGACAATATAACACACGTGGTAGTGTAGGATGACAATATAACACACGTGGTATTGTAGGATGACAATATAACACACGTGGTATTGTAGGATGACAATATAACACACGTGGTATTGTAGGATGACAATATAACACACGTGGTATTGTAGGATGACAATATAACACACGTGGTATTGTAGGATGACAATATAACACACGTGGTATTGTAGGATGACAATATAACACACGTGGTAGTGTAGGATGACAATATAACACACGTGGTATTGTAGGATGACAATATAACACACGTGGTAGTGTAGGATGACAATATAACACACGTGGTATTGTAGGATGACAATATAACACACGTGGTATTGTAGGATGACAATATAACACACGTGGTATTGTAGGATGACAATATAACACACGTGGTATTGTAGGATGACAATATAACACACGTGGTAGTGTAGGATGACAATATAACACACGTGGTATTGTAGGATGACAATATAACACACGTGGTATTGTAGGATGACAATATAACACACGTGGTATTGTAGGATGACAATATAACACAAGTGGTAGTGTAGGATGACAATATAACACACGTGGTATTGTAGGATGACAATATAACACAAGTGGTAGTGTAGGATGACAATATAACACACGTGGTATTGTAGGATGACAATATAACACAAGTGGTAGTGTAGGATGACAATATAACACACGTGGTATTGTAGGATGACAATATAACACACGTGGTATTGTAGGATGACAATATAACACACGTGGTAGTGTAGGATGACAATATAACACACGTGGTATTGTAGGATGACAATATAACACACGTGGTATTGTAGGATGACAATATAACACAAGTGGTAGTGTAGGATGACAATATAACACACGTGGTATTGTAGGATGACAATATAACACACGTGGTATTGTAGGATGACAATATAACACACGTGGTATTGTAGGATGACAATATAACACACGTGGTATTGTAGGATGACAATATAACACACGTGGTATTGTAGGATGACAATATAACACACGTGGTATTGTAGGATGACAATATAACACACGTGGTATTGTAGGATGACAATATAACACAAGTGGTAGTGTAGGATGACAATATAACACACGTGGTATTGTAGGATGACAATATAACACACGTGGTATTGTAGGATGACAATATAACACACGTGGTAGTGTAGGATGACAATATAACACAAGTGGTATTGTAGGATGACAATATAACACACGTGGTAGTGTAGGATGACAATATAACACACGTGGTAGTGTAGGATGACAATATAACACACGTGGTATTGTAGGATGACAATATAACACACGTGGTATTGTAGGATGACAATATAACACAAGTGGTAGTGTAGGATGACAATATAACACACGTGGTAGTGTAGGATGACAATATAACACACGTGGTAGTGTAGGATGACAATATAACACACGTGGTATTGTAGGATGACAATATAACACACGTGGTAGTGTAGGATGACAATATAACACACGTGGTATTGTAGGATGACAATATAACACACGTGGTATTGTAGGATGACAATATAACACACGTGGTAGTGTAGGATGACAATATAACACACGTGGTATTGTAGGATGACAATATAACACAAGTGGTAGTGTAGGATGACAATATAACACACGTGGTATTGTAGGATGACAATATAACACACGTGGTATTGTAGGATGACAATATAACACACGTGGTATTGTAGGATGACAATATAACACACGTGGTATTGTAGGATGACAATATAGCACACGTGGTATTGTAGGATGACAATATAACACACGTGGTATTGTAGGATGACAATATAACACACGTGGTATTGTAGGATGACAATATAACACACGTGGTATTGTAGGATGACAATATAACACACGTGGTATTGTAGGATGACAATATAACACACGTGGTAGTGTAGGATGACAATATAACACACGTGGTAGTGTAGGATGACAATATAACACACGTGGTAGTGTAGGATGACAATATAACACAAGTGGTAGTGTAGGATGACAATATAACACACTGGTAGTGTAGGATGACAATATAACACAGTGTAGTGTAGGATGACAATATAACACACGTGGTATTGTAGGATGACAATATAACACACGTGGTATTGTAGGATGACAATATAACACACGTGGTATTGTAGGATGACAATATAACACACGTGGTATTGTAGGATGACAATATAACACACGTGGTATTGTAGGATGACAATATAACACACGTGGTATTGTAGGATGACAATATAACACACGTGGTATTGTAGGATGACAATATAACACACGTGGTATTGTAGGATGACAATATAACACACGTGGTATTGTAGGATGACAATATAACACACGTGGTAGTGTAGGATGACAATATAACACAAGTGGTATTGTAGGATGACAATATAACACACGTGGTAGTGTAGGATGACAATATACACACGTGGTATTGTAGGATGACAATATAACACACGTGGTATTGTAGGATGACAATATAACACAGTGGTAGTGTAGGATGACAATATAACACAGTGGTATTGTAGGATGACAATATAACACACGTGGTATTGTAGGATGACAATATAACACACGTGGTATTGTAGGATGACAATATAACACACGTGGTATTGTAGGATGACAATATAACACACGTGGTATTGTAGGATGACAATATAACACACGTGGTATTGTAGGATGACAATATAACACACGTGGTATTGTAGGATGACAATATAACACAAGTGGTAGTGTAGGATGACAATATAACACACGTGGTATTGTAGGATGACAATATAACACAAGTGGTATTGTAGGATGACAATATAACACA